>JBBPBX010054396.1:5685-23486 GCA_038048925.1 Garcialebias charrua | reverse complement strand
AATCTTACCTGCTGTGATGTGAAAGTCTGGGTTGTACTAGTGGTTCAACAGGAAGAGCCTCAGGTGATGGACTGGAGACCTGGAAACCTGAAAACACAAACAAAATAAAATAAAAGAATAATATATTTAACAGATATTTTAAAAGGGACTAATTTTTTAAACTATTAATTAATGTTGAATAATTATTAGGAACATTAACTAATATATTACCATTTCAGTGCTGTGGAGGCTGGAGACGATGTACATGTTGTAGAATTACTTCTGCCTCGTCCACATGCAGCTCATGTAACTCCACACAGCAGCTCACCTCATGAAGTGAAAAGTCTCCAAAAACCAGCAGGAGCTGAAAAAAAATTATAACCTGCTGTTTACTGGAAATAACTTTGGCTTCTCTGCAGACAATCCGCTAAAATATTAACTTTTAAATGGCTAAATTGGACGGATCGAGTTTGTAGCTCCTCCATTGTTTTCAAGCTGCGCAGTAGAGAAATTCCTTGTCATGACGTCATCATCCTGCGACGGCGAAATCCCTATTTATCGTGTTAAAAAAACTGCGCTAATTTTAAACTGTTTTTGGGAGGAATTTTCATTCATTTAACATTATTTTAGCAAAAACGGTCAGGGGTCAATCTTAATATTTATATATGTTGTGCCATTTTTTGAAAAGTCAAAAGATGATGTCAGTGGAGCTTTAAAATCTGTAGTTTTAACACTAATTGACCCACGTACCTGTCCCAGTGTGACAAACTACGTGACTTCTGCATGATCTGACTGTGAAGCTGCATACAAACTGCTTGCTTATAAGACCCGCCTTCCTTTTAGTGATTGGTCAAAACAACGTGAGCTTCAATGTGATTGGATGTAATCGCTGTCCATCAATCATTTTAAGTTGAGGCGGACCTGCGGGCTGACGAGTTAAAGCAGCTAGGAACATACCATTTCATGCAGATACAGGGGGTGTTTGTTAAATATGAGGATGTTTGCTTTTTGGTCTGGGAGAGATAATATTTAAGTTTTACTGTTAAAACAAGTAAAAACAAAGCTACTGCCATTAATGTATTATTATCAGGGGCCAAAAACACCATGGAAAAAAAAGGCCAATCTCTGGGCCCCTGTCAGTCCAGGGCCCTTGGAATTGTACCAACTTTTACCCCCCATACGGCGCCCCTGGCTGGGGGACTGGATCTTTGGGATGAACCAGTCTTTGCCGTAATGTATTTTGGGGTTTAAAAGCCACTGGGACGTTGTGTTTAGAAAATAAATGTCTCAATGTCTCTGAAACTCCCGCAACATACGGAATGACCACTGGTCTGGGTCTGGGTTCCTTCTTTTCACCTGATGGCTGGCTGGAGTCCTGTTTGGGTTTCTTCTCTGCTTTCAGGAAGGCCCAGTTAGGATATCCACATTTCTCTAGAGCCTGTTTTGTGTGTGATTTCTCCTTCTGTCTGGCTTCTGAGTTAGTGGGGACGCTGTCTGCTCTGTGATACAGAGTCCTGATGACTCCTAACTTGTGTTCCAGAGGGTTATGGGAGTCAAACTGTAAATACTGGTCTGTGTGGGTGGGTTTGCGGTACACCTCAGTTTGCAAATTTCCTCTATCAGAAACTGAGACCTCACAGTCCAAGAAAGCCAACTTGCCATTTTTTGACATCTTCTCGTGTGAACTTATGTTTATCCACAGAGTTAATGAGATCAGTAAAATGTTGGAATTCCTGAGATTTAATTTTAACCCAGGTGCTGTCAACATACCTGAACCAATGACTTGGTGGTGTCCCTGAAAAGGACGTCAAGGCTCTCTTTTCTACCTCATGGGTGTGCTATGGGGTCTCCATATACATGTTAGCAACAATAGGAGAAACTGTAGACCCCATAGCACACCACCACCTTCCAACATCAGTAGAGAGGAGAGTGATGCACTCACCACTCTTATAGCAAGGACAAAAACATCATCATCCTCCCAGCAGACAAAAGAAGGTGCACAGTGATTTTGAACTAAAAAGACTATCATGAGAACGTTGACACTCCTTAATGACTTAACCACTTATGAACCGCTGAAAAGATCCAGGAAGTGGTTACAAGAAGTTGCTAGAATGCCTGAAAAATTTGGAGCAGGAAAAGGCTATTGACCGTATTCTGTACCACAGACTGTACCTAGGGGAAGCCACGCCTAGTCTGTATGGTTTACCCAAAATCCACAAGCAAGGTGTACCTTTAAGACCAATTGTTAGCATGATTACCTCGGACACTTACAATGGGCCTCATGCAAGAACCGTTCGTACGCACAGATTTGTTCTTAAACTGTGCGTACGAGTGATTTAGGAGCATTTGTGGCATTCAACAAAGTTTTCGTATCCTAAGATTTTTCTCAGATACGAACAAAATTTACATGTGGTTCAGACCTGTCGTATATTTACGAGCAGCCAGTCTGCTGTTATCCAGACGGATTTTCTTCACTAATAACTTTATATTATATTATATATGCTATTGTATCACAAAAGGAATCAGAAATGATTGTCCACGCATTTATTTCTTCTCGCCTAGACTATTGTAACAGCCTTTTAGTGGGGATTAGTAAATCCTCCATAGCTTCCCTTCAATCTGTGCAAAACGCTGCAGCCAGGCTTTTGACTAGAACCCCCAGAACAGCTCATATCACTCTGGTTCTGGCCTCTCTACACTGGCTCCCAGTTCATTTTAGGTCACATTTTAAAATTTTATTATTAACTTTTAAAGCATTACATGGTGAGGCTCCTAAATATTTATTGGACCTTTTGAAGCCTCTTTGTCCATAGAACTCTGAGGTCTTCCAATAAGCTACTGCTGACAGTTCCGAGAACTCATTTTAGAACTTGTGGCGATAGAGCATTTCAAGTGGTGGCTCCGAGGCTCTGGAACACTCTCCCTATAACTATACGCTGCTCTGAGTCAACAGCTGCATTTAAAAACAGTCTTAAAGATCCACTGACGTGATTTTTCTACTATTCATCAAATTGCTCAAAATATATATATATTATCATTTAAATATGTTAGTTTTTGCAAACAAAATGATAAATCACTTTAATTTTGCTTTAAAAGTGATTTTGAACTTCAAGCTGTGTTTAATCATGGGAAATCCGTTTACACCCGAACGCACCATCTGTGATGTCATGTGCAGAGTTGAGGCAGAGCTCTTGGCTTGTCACGGTATGAGCAGCTCACATAAAAGTAAGTCTGATACGGCATCAGATCTAAATTAGATCCTGCTGTTTCTTGTTCCATCACCCAAACTATTTTCTGCTTCCCAAAATGAAGACAAATAGCTTAAATCTTCACCTAGATTGCTAAATTAGTCAGGTTTTAAAATGTCTGCTATTGAAGAGACTGGAGCCCTCTGCCTCTCACTCTGCACATTACATCACAGATGGTGCGTTCAGGTGTAAACGGATTTCCCATGATTAAACACGGCTTGAAGTTCAAAATCACTTTTAAAGCAAAATTAAAGTGATTTATCATTTTGTTTGCAAAAATTAACATATTTAAATGATAATATATATATATTTTGAGCAATTTGATGAATAGTAGAAAAATCACGTCAGTGGATCTTTAAGACTCATCTCTTCAGACAGGCGTTTGATTAACTTTGTACATTGTTTTTAGAGCTTGTTATGTTTTACCTTTTTGTATAGTATCTCTGTGATTTTATGATTTTATTTCTGTGATTTTATGATTTTATTTTTCCTCTTGTGAAGCACTTTGTGACTCATGTCTGGGAAATGTGCTATATAAATAAAAATTACTTACTTACTTACTTATATTTCATTAGTTTGAAGATATTTTGAGTTGAAAATGAATCACAATCTATAATTATGTTGAAAAGAGGCTGTTCTGTTTGAATTAGAATTATAATATTAAATGCGACCCGACCCCGGATAAGCGGAAGAAAATGGATGGATGGATGGATAAATGCAACGACACAAATTGGTTAAATTAAAATAAAGCAGCTATTAATTTTGTTGTATAGCACTACAATATTAATATGAATTTAATTGAAGTTTCGAGACATTTTAAAATGCTTTTGTTCAAAAACACATCGGACACTTGCATGTGGGGGGTGCGCGACAGCTCTTCTGAATAAGTGAAACTATAATGTAACACAGTTGTTTACACTAAAATTAAAAATATTTGGCCAAAGAAAAACCAGAGCAGGGCTGGAGGGATAAATACGATTTTTATTTCTGTGACTGTACAACCTACGGGAGACATGACATTACAGCATCTTCCGATCTTTTCCTCGGCTTTAAAGCAGAGTCACAGCTGACGCTGCTAAAAGTTACAGATTTATAATATTATAATATTAACTGCAACGACACAAATGGGTTAAATTGGTTAAATTAAAATAAAGCGGCTTCACACCCACCGCCGCGGCCCGGACGGGTCGCGGACGAGTACGCGGGTACTCGGGGGCCGCGGCGGGTCACGGCCGAGCAGGACCGCCACGCCGCTGGGTACAAAGTTCCGTGGGCCGGCCGCGTGCCGAGGATCGCCGAGCGCCCCACGTCGACCCCCGTGCGCCTCCCGCACGTCGCGCCCGGGCCCACCCCCCGTGCCCCGGGGATGGTCCGTGCGCGCCGCACGTTTGAGTGGGTCCTCGGCTTTAAAGCAGATTCACAGCTGACGCTGCTAAAAATTACAGATTTATTTATTTAGTTAGTTAGTTATTTACTCTGAGAGCAGAACTTCAATCTCCGCACCAGTAAAGTTCTTCTTTATACTTCTCGCTGTCATCTTTATGAATGGACACTTCCTGCTCTCTGAGGCAGGAAACGTAGCCTTATATGGTGTTTTGAGGGGTGGGAATTATGTAAATGACCTCTCCGCGTGCACGAGCAGGTGGATAGAACAGGTGCAATTCATCATATTTGCGCAGCTCATTTACACACTTTTCCTGAGGATAGAAGAGTTTGTTGAATCTGACGTGGCATGTTCGTACGAACGCTTCGTACGAACAAAAGTAAGAGAAATTTAGGATAAAAATACGAACATGTTCTTGCATGAGGCCCAATGTTTCCAAATATCTGGCATCTGTACTCATCCCTTTAGTTGGCAGCTCAGAACACCACATACAGAACACCATGGACTTTGTGGATAAGGTGAGGGATGTCATCATGGAGACTGATGAAACAATGGTCTCTTTTGATGGTCACATCACTCTTTACGTGCATTCCTGTTGATGAGGCAGTAGAGGTGGTCTGTTTAAGGTTAACATCAGACACTACTCTGAGCAGCAGGATCACGCTTTCCACAGAACAACTGTGTCAACTCTTGAAACTGTGCCTGCAGTCAACCTACTTCACATATGGGGAGCACTACTGTATTATAGGCAGAAACATGGGTGTGCTATGAGGTCTCCAGTTTCTCCTATTGTTGCCAACCTGTACTTGGAGGAGGTAGAAAAGAGAGCCTTGACGTCCTTTTCAGGGAGACCACCAAGTCATTGGTTCAGGTATGTTGACACCTGGGTTAAAATTAAATCTCAGGAAGTCCAACATTTCACTGATCACATCAACTCTGTGGATAAATATATCAAGTTCACACAAGAAGATGTAAAAGATGGCAGGCTGGCTTTCTTGGACTGTGATGTATCAGTTTCTGTTAGAGGATATTTGCAAACTGAGGTGCAGTGGTGGGTACCAGCCCGCTAAAGCGCAAATCCGCTAATTGCGGACCTAAACAATTTGTTTGCGCTTTAGCGGATTTACTAATTTTTATAATTCATAAGCGATTTGCACTTTTTCTATTTAAAATGCAGTACCGCTAATAACTAAAAACCTTCACAATTAACACTGCAGAAATGATTTAAAGATGTTATGCTGATGAAGACAGACATCTAGTGGTCAAATGGAGCAACAGCATGGAAAACTTTAAAATCCGACCATGCTCTTATTTTGAAGTGATTCAAGTGAAGATAGTTTGGTTTCCTGTACTCCGTGCTTTGCTTTCGTCATGTGCCCATAATGCATTGCAGCGCTTCAGTTTTCCAGTAAACAGTTTTAAAATTACTTTATCAATGCATTTTTAATGAAAAATCTACAATAAACAAAAGAAAAAGATAAAGAAGCAGCCGAAATAGCAATCCTCAACACATTCAACAACTTTTTAATTTTAGACCATGAGTGAAAGGTCTATTTTAGGAAATGACATCCCCAGCGATTTGCGGTTATAGGTAGGATGAAGGTGTATAACAGTTCATGCACCACTAGTTGGCAGTGTAGTGCAAATATTACATAACTTATTGCTGGCTACCAAGTGTTGAATTGAACTTGCGCTTTAAAATTAGCTTCCGCTAGTTTTCCTAAGACATAAGCGCATTTGAAGTTGCGGACCTAAATAACTTAATAAACGCTTTATAATTTGCGGAACTAATTTTTGGACTAGCGCTGCCCACCACTGCTGAGGTGTACCGTAAATCCACCCACACAAACCAGTATTTACAGTTTGACTCCCAACACCATTTGGAGCACAAGTTAGGAGTCATCAGGACTCTGTACCATAGAGCAGACATCGTCCTCACTAACTCAGGAGCCAGGCAGAAGGAGAAATCCCACACAAGACAGGCTCTAGAGAAATGTGGATATCCTAACTGGACCTTCCTGAAAGCAGAGAAGAAACCCAAACAGGACTCCAGCCAACCATCAGGTGAAAAGGAGGAACCCAGACCAGTGGTCATTCCATATGTTGCGGGAGCTTCAGAGAAACTGAGACGTTTGTTTTCTAAACATAATGGCCCAGTGGCTTTTAACCCCAAAATACATTACGGTAGTGGTTACCTATTTTTCTCAAAGACCACTAGGGATGTGCGATATGGCATAAAATTCATATCACGATATGTATTGTGAAGGGTGGCGATAACGATATATATTGCAATATGTTTTTGGTATAAAACTTGCAATAGGAATGAAAAAAGCATAGGTTGTCCTTTTGCCATAATTTATTTTGAAAACGGCTATACCAAAAATACTGTAATCTCTATTAAGAAAATGTCACTACTAGGTCCAGAGAGTTTTTAAATAATTTACAACTCAAGCATTAGGCTTCTTTCTTGTAGTGCAAAACCGTGCAAAATATATTTTGTGTAGTTCTAGCCCAGACCTGGGCATTGTACGGCCCCAGGGCCACATGCGGCCCTTTGGCTGACTCTGACCGGCCCCCGTAAGGGGAGTTACAACAAAAACATAGTTTCTAATTTTACCTCATTTGTGGACTGCATTGCTTTAATTTTGATGTTTTTTTTAAATTCACGTACAAAATGATGCAATATGTAAATCAAGACATGCACAATGTGCATGATTGAATTGTTGTCACGAGCAAGTCACAAGACAACATTAGCTCTCAAAAATGTCCACTCATGCTTTAAAAACAGTAGATGCTGAGGGGAAGGATTTCATCAACAGATGCATGGCTAAATATTAATTTACTGAAGTTGGGAGTAGAGCTGTATGTTTAGTTTGTGGAAAGCAGATGGCTGTGTTTGAGGATTACAGTTTGAGTCACATTTATGAGAGAAAACACGCAGAGAAATACAAAAACTTGACTGATGCTGAAAGGGTGCAGACATCTGAAGCTTTGCTAAGCTACAAATGCAGCAGGGCTGTTTGACCGTGCTTCACACATCCAGGGGTGCAGCAACCGAGACTTAACTTTGTCATATCCCACAAAATGGCTAAAAACAGTGAGCCATTCTCAGAGGGGGGGGGGTTGTCAGAGTGCTTGGTGGACTCTGCAGCGCTAATGTGCCCTGGAAAAAAAAAGAAGCATTTGAGCAAGTCCTGTTGTCCAGGAGAAGCATGATGAGAAGGACTGAGGACATTGTGGGGAATCTGGAGCTTCAGCTGCAACGTGAAGTGGCAGGTTTGGACTTTTTCTCCTTGGTTTTGAACGAGAGTCGTGATGTCTGAGACTCAGCCCAGTTACTCGTGTTTGTCTGTGGAATAACAGACTTCAACATGATGGAGGAGCTGGCTGCAATGAAAGGGACAATGGCAGGAAACGATCTGTTCAGAGGTAAATGGACATGCTGGGACTGAAACGGGACAGACTGGCAGGTTTCACATTGGACGGTTGTCCAAATCTTACAGGGAAACATTTCAAACTTTTGAAACGTGTGCAAAATAAAGTGACTGAAATCAGCGCATATCAGTAATGGGTATTTGTGCATTTTATTACACGCCAGCATGTGCTGTGCAAGGCCGTGCTAAAAATGACCCATGTTACTGTAGTAAAGTTCATGAGGGCACGAGCGCTGGATCACAGGCAGGTTGGTGCACCTTTAGAGGAGCATGAGACTGAGCAGTGCTGACTGAGTGCTGTTGACCTCAACTCGGGATGTTGTGAGTCAGTGGGCGGAATACTTCAAAGACCTCCTCAATCCTACTGGCACGTCTTCCACTGAGGAAGCGGAGCCTGGGGACTTTGGGTCGGGCTCTCCAATCTCTGGTGCTGAGGTCGCCGAGGTGGTTAAAAAGCTCCGCGGTGGCAAGGCTCCGGGGGTGGATGAGATTCGTCCTGAGTTCCTTAGGGCTCTGGATGTTGTGGGGTTGTGTTGGCTTACGCGACTCTGCAATATCGCGTGGACATCGGGGGCAGTTCCCTTGGATTGGCAGACTGGGGTGGTGGTTCCCCTATTCAAAAAGGGGGACCGTAGGGTGTGTTCCAACTATAGGGGGATCACACTCTTAAGCCTCCCTGGTAAGGTCTATTCAGGGGTTCTGGAGAGGAGGGTCCGTCGGATAGTCGAACCTCGGATTCAGGAGGAGCAGTGTGGTTTTCGTCCTGGTTGTGGAACACTAGACCAGCTCTACACCCTCAACAGGGTCCTGGAAGTCTTCTCTTCCGGCACTCGGCAAGGCAGGTCGCATATCTTTCTGCTCTTCCCTCCCTAAGTTTTTCCTACTCCCTGCTTGCTTTTCGTCTCGTCTGCGACCCTTCAGCGCTCACTCGAACCAATATGGAATTAATCAATTGGGCTGTTTCTTCAATGGATAAGATTTTTTCCACGAAGCGGACCGTGTCAGGAGAAGCTGTCTGTCCCTCCGACACACACGCGGCTGGATACGTGCTGGACTCGTGGGGTCAGTGGCAGCCCATGTGTCTGTCCGTTCTGAGTGTCGAAGACGTGGAGGATTTGTGGATTATTGGATTATTGGTAGCAACTGCTCTGTTTTTTGGCGTAACCGGAGTTGTTTGTTATCGGAAGCTGAGGGAGGCTTCGGCGGCTATCAGAGCGCTGTCGGGACTGCCTGATCAGCAAAATTCTCTGAACCGGGTCGTGGGCTCCTCATCCCAGCTGCTGTATGAGCTCAATCGCACGATTGGTGCAGTGGTGGACCACCGTGCACCTGCTGTCCGTTTTGGGACTTGTTTGCAGCCACCCAGGATCGATCAAGGGACAGGTGGAAGCTCATGAAAGCGGGGCAGAGCAGAACCACATATTTGGATTTCTTTCGGCCATGAAACAGCACCCACAGACTTGGAGGCGGCAGTGGAAAAGAACACTGTGGTCTATTTGGATAACAAACGAAACATTATCTGGCTTCTGCACATGTCCTTGACAAGCGGGCTGTGGGAATCCATTCTCCTAGAGTGAGGAGTTGAAGAGCCCCCCCCCTCCCCCTCCCCAGAGATTTCTGTGAGGCTTCGGATAACACCCAGCTGCACACCTGCTGAACTTTGTGTTTGTCTGAAATTAATCATGGACACAATCTCCTTGCCTGCCGTATTTCCTTTGTTATTGTACCTAAATGTGCTCTGATATGGTTTTTACTGAATCACGCGGTGTCTTGAAGACAAAATGTGATTCATCTTTTTTTAATATCAATGCTGTGAATCCCAGTGTTTCTGCCTGTTTTTCCTGCTTTTGACCTTCATCTGGAGACAGATTGGGCCTGGCCGCGCTAAGAGCATATCAATGTGTTGAATAAACATGTCGTGTGTTGATAAAACATATCGTGTGTTGATAAAACATGTAATATGCTTTGTTTTGCTGCAGCTTTTGCACTCATTTCTCTTCTGGATGCCTGCAATACATACTTACGTTGTAATCGGTGGAAATTGATGCAATGTTAATAAAACTCCTTGATTCCTTGAAGGTGCGTGGGAGTTTGCCCAACCAGTTTACATGTGCTTTGTGGACTTGGAAAAGGCATTCGACCGCGTCCCTCGGGGGGTTCTGTGGGGGGTACTCCGGGAGTATGGGGTACCAGGCCCTTTGATATGGGCTGTTAGGTCCCTGTACGACCGGTGTCAGAGCTTGGTCCGCATCGCTGGCAGTAAGTCGGGCTCGTTTCCGGTGAGAGTTGGACTCCGCCAAGGTTGCCCTTTGTCACCGATTCTGTTCATAACTTTTATGGACAGAATTTCTAGGCGCAGCCAAGGTGTTGAGAGGATCCGTTTTGGTGGCCTTAGAATCTCTTCTCTGTTTTTTGCAGATGATATGGTCCTATTGGCTTCATCAGTTCGTGATCTACAGCTTTCGCTGGAGCGGTTTGCAGCTGAATGTGATGCGGCCGGGATGAGGATCAGTTCCTCCAAATCCGAGGCCATGGTCTTGAGCCGGAAAAGGGTAGCATGCCTTCTCCGGGTCGGGGAGGAGGTCCTGCCCCAAGTGGAGGAGTTTAAGTATCTCGGGGTCTTGTTCACGAATGAGGGAAAACTGGAGCGTGAGATCGATAGGCGGATAGGTGCAGCGTCCGCAGTGAAGCGGGCGCTGTACCGGTCTGTCGTGGTGAAGAGAGAGCTGAGTCAAAAGGCAAAGCTCTCAATTTACCGATCGATCTACGTTCCTACCCTCATCTATGGTCATGAGCTCTGGGTTGAAAGAACGAGATCTCGGATACAAGCGGCTGAAATGAGTTTTCTCTGCAGGGTGTCTGGACTCTCCCTTAGAGATAGGGTGAGAAGCTCAGTCATCCGGGAGGGACTCGGAGTAGAGCCGCTGCTTCTCCACATCGAGGAGCCAGTTGAGGTGGCTCGGGCATCTGGTTAGGATGCCTCCTGGACGCCTCCCTGGTGAGGTGTTCCGGGCATGTCCCACCGGGAGGAGACCCAGAGGAAGACCCAGGACACGCTGGAGGGACTATGTTTCTCGGCTGGCCTGGGAACGCCTTGGGATTCCCCCAGAGGAGCTGCTCCAAGTGGCTGGGGAGAGGGAAGTCTGGGCCTCCCTACTTAGGCTGCTACCCCCGCGACCCGACCCCGGATAAGCGGAAGAAAATGGATGGATGGATGGATGGATGGATGGTTCTCTAAACGAGCTATTAACCTAATCATCTGAATCAACGAATTAACTCTAAACACCTGCAAAAGATTCCTGAGACTTTAAAAAACTCCCAGCCTGGTTCATTACTCAAAACCACAATCATGGGTAAGACTGCCAACCTGACTAATGTCCAGAAGGCCATCATTGACACCCTCAAGCAAGAAGGTAAGACACAGAAAGAAATTTCTGAACGAATAGGCTGTTCCCAGAGTGCTGTATCAAGGCACCTCAGTGGGAAGTCTGTGGGAAGGTAAAAGTGTGGCAGAAAACGCTGCACAACGAGAAGAGGTGACCTGACCCTGAGGAAGATTGTGGAGAAGGGCCGATTCCAGAGCCACCGTGCACAGGCGTGTGCAGGAAATGGGCTACAGGTGCCGCATTCCCCAGGTCAAGTCACTTTTGAACCAGAAACAGTGACAGAAGTGCCTGACCTGGGCTACAGAGAAGCAACACTGGACAGTTGCTCAGTGGTCCAAAGTACTTTTTTCGAATGAAAGCAAAGTTTGCATGTCATTCGGAAATCAAGGTGCCAGAGTCTGGAGGAAGACTGGGGAGAAGGAAATGCCAAAATGCCAGAAGTCCAGTGTCAAGTACCCACAGTCAGTGATGGTCTGGGGTGCCATGTCAGCTGCTGGTGTTGGTCCACTGTGTTTTATCAAGGGCAGGGTCAATGCAGCTAGCTATCAGGAGATTTTGGAGCACTTCATGCTTCCATCTGCTGAAAAGCTTTATGGAGATGAAGATTTCATTTTTCAGCACGACCTGGCACCTGCTCACAGTGCCAAAACCACTGGTAAATGGTTTACTGACCATGGTGTTACTGTGCTCAATTGGCCTGCCAACTCTCCTGACCTGAACCCCATAGAGAATCTGTGGGATATTGTGAAGAGAAAGTTGAGAGACGCAAGACCCAACACTCTGGATGAGCTTAATGGTGCATCCAGACCGAACAGCGTTTCAACTTCCAAAAAGCTTGTCACGCACGCAAGTGGACACACTTGGTGTCCAGACCTGAACGCGAAACTGCGGCGGGGTGTGTGGGAGGAGCTTACCGGTATACCGAGTCCTCACTGCACTCCGCCAGGCGAGGAGCTTTTTATTTCTGTCTCTGTGGAGCAGACTTGACTGGTCGTGAAGGACTTGTCGCGAACACACAGCTACAATGAGTTTCTCTTCCATAGTACACGACCTCGCGGGTCTTTTCTGTGTCCCACAAACAATACGTCACATAGTTGCGCAATACCCCCGCCCCCTCGTTTCCGCGTCACATAGGGACTCTCCCCCTCTCTTCTCCCCCCGACTCTCCCTGATCAACCAATCAGGGAGAGTTGAACGGCGTTTGAAAGTTTGAACGGCGAAATCTTCAGCATGGTCAAGGCGTGCTTTGGAGGCTGACGCGGGTTCACGTGCACGGAAAAACGCTTTCCAGCACGCTCAACACGCACGTGACGTGACGCCCGACGCCAAGACGCGGCTGGAAGCGCGTCCCCCATTGACTTTGAATGTAAGCTGGACGCTCCTGCCGTTGAAACGCTGTTAGGTCTGAATGCACCATAAGGCCGCTATCGAAGCATCCTGGGCCTCCATAACACCTCAGCAGTGCCACAGGCTGATTGCCTCCATGCCATGCCGCATTGAAGCAGTCATTTCTGCAAAAGGATTCCCGACCAAGTATTGAGTGCATAACTGAACATAATTATTTGAAGGTTGACTTTTTTTGTATTAAAAACACTTTTCTTTTATTGGTCGGATGAAATATGCTAATTTTTTGAGACATGAATTTTGGGTTTTCATGAGCTGTATGCCAAAATCATCAGTATTAAAACAATAAAAGACCTGAAATATTTCAGTTGGTGTGCAATGAATCTAAAATAAATGAAAGTTTCATTTTTATCATTACATTATGGAAAATAATGACCTTTATCACAATACGCTAATTTTTTGAGAAGGACCTGTAGAAAAGTGAATGGGTCGGTGGTGAACTGGGGGCTTAGATTTAGCACTATGCTTACTCCGGACCCTCACCCGGCCGGCCTCGGGTCCCGACTGCTCGGGGTCTACTGGAGGGCTGCTAACGGGAGCTAGCCTCTGTGGTTGGGATCTGGCTAGCATCTGGTTTTTCTACAGCGCAGAGCTGAGCTTCCAGTTCAGACAGCCTCTCCTCTAAAACTGTCATAAAACTACACTTGTTACATGTATCATTGCCACTAAAGAAGGCAGAGGAGTAGCTAAACATTGACACACAGAGCAAGTGAGAAGACCGGACGCCGGTAGAGAAGCATTAGTCATGCTAGGCTAATGCTAGCAAGAGCTAGCCAATAAATCCAGAAAAAAAAAGGTCTACTCGAGCTACCAACAGAGAAAACAGGAAGTGACACAATACATCTCACCACATATGTGCAACGTCAGGAAGGAGGATTTTTATATTTATATATAAATGTTTCTGTTCAGTGCCCTGAGATGACTTCTGTTGTGACTTGGTGCTTTATAAATGAATTGAATTGAATTGAACTGAAAATTTAAAATATTCTGTACTCTGCCACACAATCTAAAGGGAGACGATAATGATCAATGCAATTAAAACACAATTTTTTGGTTTCAACTTTACTGCATTACTGATAATATTCAACCAGTTATAAAACAAGAAACATGACCCTTCATTTTCCTTTCTTCAGCCACCAAATATTCAGCTTCACTTTTCCAATCTCAAAACACACGGACAGTATCCCAGAAGGTTTTAGTAAAGGTGTGGTCTCAGTTCCTGCCAAGCTGTGATCACCTCAAGCTGCAACTTTCAAACCATCTTTGAATTAATCAAATAATTAAAGTGAAGTATGATTTCTTACAGTAACTATAATCAGTACATTCCTTTGTCTGTGTGCAGAGCTCCCACAGCATATCTGGAAGGAGGAAAATATTCTCACTGAGCAGCAGCTCTGTAACCAGGAGAGGAACTCCAGTTTGGACCAAGAAGAACCAGAACCTCCACTGATGAAAGAAGAAGCAAAACCTCCAAAAATAAAAGAGGACCATGAAGCACCGGAGTCTTCACAGATGATGAAGTACCATGAGGATCCCAATTTTCCAAACAATCAAGAGAAACTGGGGGCACCAGAACCTCCCATGGATGAACCAGAATTTCTAGAGATAAAAGAGGAGCCGGAGACTGAAACCTGTATGGTAACTCCTGATTTTAATGAAAGAAACCCGTGGGAACTGGAACCAAACTCCTGGGACCAACTCCTTTCACAAAACTCTCCTAAAGTGGTGAACCAAGATGAGGAAAGAAGCAGGAATGTAGAGCCAGGATCCTGCAGAGATGAAGAGCCGAAACTAAATAAGACAAATCTACAAACAGGAGGTTATGGTGACGATGTGGACTGTCCAGACGTAAAGATAGAGAAAAAAACACGTTTGTTTATGGCTCGTAGAAAAAAATTCTATGAGAAACATAATTTAAGAGATCACATGAGTTATCAAAGAGGTGAGAGGCCTTTCTTATGTCAAGCTTGTGGAAAAAATTTCAACTACAAAAGTGTTTTGATTATTCACATGAGAACTCATACAGGTGAGAAGCATTTATCATGTCAGACATGTGGAAAATGTTTTAATAAAAATTGTAATTTAATCAGACACCTGAGAACGCACACAGGTGAGAAGCCTTTCTCATGTGAGACCTGTGGAAAAAGATACTGCGATAGAAAAAATTTAAAATACCACATGTCAACTCACACAGGTGAGAAGCCTTTCTCATGTCAGACCTGTGGAAAATGTTTTATTAGAAACTTTGAATTAATCAGACACCTGAGAACGCACACAGGTGAGAAGCCTTTCTCATGTGAGACCTGTGGAAAAAGATACTGTGATAGAAGAAGTTTAAAATACCACATGTCAACTCACACAGGTGAGGCACTTTGAGGTTTTCATTAATGAAAAGTGCGTTATAAATTGAATTCATTATTATTATTATTAAGTCTTTCTCATGTCAGACCTGTGGAAAAAGTTACAGTAATCGAAAATTTTTCAAAAACCACATGACAACTCACACGGAATAAAAGCCTTTTTTTCCCTGATGTTTACAAAATGTAAAAAAATAAAAAAATTAACTGATGCTGAATTTCTGAGGTATACTGTACAGCTCCATGTTAAAGTCCACATTATGCATTTTTCTTGAAACACGACTGTTTTGTTCAGAACGTTTGATTTGTTTTAGACTGTAAAGACTTAATTTTTTCAGATGTTGGTCTGAACACTCTGAACATGTTTCTTTGTATGTCAGGAATCTTCTTGTTTCTCCAAACTGAGATCACTTTGTCTGCTTGTGAGTGTTCAGAAAATATCAAACTGATTGTATAAGTAATAATTTTCATTTGAGGAACCACTTTGACAAATCAAATGCCATATTAACTTTATTTTGTTTTTGTAACAAATAAAAAGCTGCTGTAAACTGTACATTTAATTAAATGTAGATTTATATATTTGTTTTTTTTCCCCAGTGGTTTTCTGCCTGTAAATTATTTTGCACATTCCAGTTATACTCTAATAAATAGGCTTGTGAAGTATAAAATATTCTAATTTTCACTTTTTTACCTGCCTCTGGTACAGGTTTTAAATCTGTAGGGTTTTTAGATGATCACTAACAAGTCTTATGACTAATTGAAACTAAGGAAGAAATTATAGATTTGACTCTTAAATTTCAGTTGTTATTACACTGGTTAAGTTGGGTGAATTTTCACAGATGGAAGATGTTAAGGGCAGCACGGTGGCGCAACTTGTAGAGCTTTAGAGCTGGAGAAATTTAAAAGTTACCAATCAGCCTAACTTGTAGGTATTTGGTCTGTGGGGGTAAACCAGAGTAACCAGAGAAAACCCACACATGCCCAAAGAGAACATGCAAACTCCACCCAGAAAGGTCTCCAGACCGGGATTTGAACTAGCAGCCTTTTAGCAGAGAGGCAGCAGTTCTACCAGTTGTGCCACCATCCATGAATATGTGTAGTATCAGAAAGAAATAAAGACCCAGTAGTTGTGCTCTATGTTCCTACTGTAGATTCAGTACCAAGTTTTTTATCAACAAGCTGCAGATAAACTTGGGTGTTTAAAAGTGAATTCAAATACAACAGATTTTTTTAAATCAAGTTATGAAGTTTAATTACTAATCTGCCACCTTTCATTTTATGCATTTTGATTTTTTTTCACATATTTATGAAATGGTTTTTTTCTTTCCATTATCTTTTATGTTGTTTTTTAATATGTAAAATGAATAAAAACTGAAAAAAAAAAAATTACTAATCTGTTTTCATTTCAACAGTTGCAGTTTTTTTTTTTTTCATTCAACCTTTATTTAGTCAGGTAAATCTTTTGAACCTCATGGGCTCATTTACGAAAGTGACCTGCTAAAACTAAAGAACAATGAACAGCAGTATCAAGTTTTATTAACAAGCTGCAGATAAACTAAGCTGTTAAAATGTGAAATGTGGTAGAAAATGATTTTTTTTAATCAAGTAATTAAGTTAAGTGCCAACTCGCATCAATTGCTATTCTGTTTTTGTATCCCAGCTGGATTTTATTTGTTTATTCTGTGTTACTTGCTTTTCTGTATTGTTTTTACTTTATGGGTAGTGTCCTTTTAAGAGCAAAGTACGACATTACTTTATGGCAGCATTCCGACTGCAGTTACTAGGGGAACTCCCGGTTTTCTGAGTTTCAGAGCTGCTGCTGAGAAGAGACATGCTAGTCTCTGCCGTCCTTATGCATATCGCCTGACTTCTTTATGCCTGATATATGTTTTCCTGCTTGGTGAGCATTACTGGAGATTTGTAATGTGTTCTAATTTTATGTACTAAGTTGTCGCTATTGCGGTAATGTTTTAGAAACCAAACTCAGGTTTTACTGTGGGTATTGTGTTAAAATTACTGTCAAGTTGTCATGTTAAAGGTGCTATGTGTAACTTTCTGTAGAGTGCAGAACTTAGAAAATTTTTCAACAGGCAAAGCATTCTGATCCCTCCCCCTCAGAGCCATATATGGCTCTGAGGGGGAGGCTCTGCTGAGATTCAAATTCAAGCTCTGTTTTTATTGGCTGATTCAAATTCAAGCTCTGTTTTTAATTGGCTGGTTACAAACTCTGTTTTTATTGGCTGTCATTGTCCTGGTCACTCTGTGTTTTTAGTGTTTTTATAAATGCTGATAGAGAAGCAAGGGGACTATAGTTTTTTTCAGAGATTACTTTGTCTAACATCAGTTTGTCAGTAGATAGTGACAGAGTGAAGAAATATGTTAAAAATATATTGTTTGAAAAGTTACAGACTACATTACAATCTTACATACCCCAGCTTTAAGTGAAATATTTAATATTCATCGATGTTCATAAGGTGGTTGTTATTTTATGGAGTTATATGCTTGATAAAGAATGTTAAATGCTGTTATAAAATGGAGCTTACTGCTCGTTGTTACTAGGGGAATTTCCGGGCTTCAGAGTTTCAGAGCTGCTGCTGAGAAGAGACATG
>JBBPBX010054395.1:0-16826 GCA_038048925.1 Garcialebias charrua | reverse complement strand
TTTTTTTTTTTTTTAAATAAAGTTTATTCATTTTATAAGAATGAAATACAACAAATGACATATATATAAAAAATGAAAAGAAAAACATAAAATGAAAGGCAACAGATGAAGAAAATATCTTATTAAATCTGCTCCTTTTTTTTTTCATCTAATACAAACTAAGTGTTCTATAATAACTAAATAAGTAAACAACTTGTTTAACCAATAATTATATATATACTCAATACAGTCATTTATATTTGTTCAACAAATCAACTTTAACAAGTTTCTTAAAGACAGGAATCGATTTGGCTTCCTTAAAATCTGACTTTAAATTCAAAAAGGCGTTCAAGATCAACTGGACTTTATTTTGAACGCCTTTATATTGAACGCCTTTATATTGAACGCCTTTTTGATTTTATCATGTCCTGGACGACTGAGAATCTTCACCTGACTTTAAATTATTCCACAGTCCAACACCCTGTATCACAGTAGATCTTCCCTTCAAACTGTTCTGAATTTCTGTTTGACAAAAATATCTTTTCTCTTGAGATTATAGTTGCTAACTCTTTTCACAAAATACATTTGAATGTTTGATGGTAACATACAATTATGAGCTCTATACATAAGTTGCAAAATGTTATAATCTACTAAATCATAAAATTTCAGTAGATTCATTTGACAAAACAATTCATTAGATGGGTGACAGTAATGTTTTCTTGGTATAAGCCTTATAATTTTTTTCTGCAAAATAAAAAGAGGGAATTTGATTATTTTACAAGCTTTACCCCATACACTTATACAATAAATCAAATGTGGTACAGCGATTGAGTTATACAATAGATTCATTCATTCATTCAACCTTTATTTAGTCAGGTAAATCTTATTGAGCTTCGAGGGCTAGATACAATGCTTTATCATTAAATAGATATCTAACTATAAAATACTGCAATTGATTTGGATATTTTTGTTTTGACCAAATTTATATGTTGTTTCCATGACAGCTTATCATCAATAACTACACCCAAGAATTTGACCTCATTGACTCTTGTAATCAATGAGTCATTGATCAGAAATGGAATATCAATTGATTGTTTTTTATTACTAAATATCATGTAGTTTGTTTTTTCCAAATTTAATGACAATTTGTTAAGTCTAAACCAATTTTGAATCTTTAGAAACTCATTCATCAATAAATCCAGTAATTGATTGATATTATTTTCATCAGCAAAAAGAATGCATTTCATGAAATTAGACACTTTAACTATATCGTTAACATACAAAAGGAATCATTTCGGCCCGAGAATGGATCCCTGAGGTACCCCACATGTAACCGTACATTGCTCTGATTTCACATCATCCAATTGCACATATTGTTTTCTGTTGTCTAAGTAACTACACACCCAATTTAGGGCTAAACCTCTTATTCCGTATTTGTGTAATTTGTTAAGGAGAATACTATGGTTAACAGTGTCAAATGCTTTTTTTTAAGTAAACAAAAACACTAACACAATATTGTTGTTGGTCAACAGCAGTAGATACTTGTTCAACAAAATCCACAAGTGCCATTGATGTAGAATGACCACCACTTTGTTTGTTTTGTTTTGGTTCAGATGATGAGCAGAAAATGACTGAATAGTAAGTTTTTACTAGTATTAACTAGCCACGACTAGAAGAAGAACACGCTAAAGACTTTGCCACAGAATGTTGTGGACAAGATGTCATGCTCTATTGCAGGGGTCTGCAACCTCCGGCTCTGGAGCCACATGTGGCTCTTTGGTCCCTCTGCAGCGGCTCTTTCAAGCTTTAATAATAATAATAATAATGAATTCCATTTATAATGCACTTTTCATTAATAAAAATCTCAAAGTGCTACAAAGTGTAATAAAGCAAAGACCAAAACTAACATAAAACTGAATTTTATTGGTTGCTATACAAACACCAAAGAAGGTCATCTTGTAGTTTTAGAAGTTTTCCTGTCATTTATTTTGCAAATACTGGATTTGAATACTGGAACAATTACAAGGAGTCAAACATACCCACTTTAACTTTATGCTTTATTTCTATAACAATAAAAAATACCTAGGTCTGCATAATTCATAGTTTTTATTAATTAAAAATTCCTCTCTTTAAAATAATCTGGTTTTTCATTTGTCTTCAATTGTAAAAATATAAATTATTATTTTAATCTTTATTATGTCACCCCTAGTGGCCACAAAAGGCCGCTCTAAAAAACCTAAAGTGGCCCATGGGTCACCAGTTGATAACCACAGCTGTAGCAGGTTGATGCGGCTCTAAACACTTTTAATTTAGTGAAAGAAGGCGTAAAATGGCTCTTTTGACTGTAAAGGTTGCAGACCCCTGCTCTAATGGAATACCTCTTGAGATGTAATTTTTCAATCCTAATTCATATTAGAGTTGGGTGGGCATCGTTTTAATTTGAGCGATTCCGGTTCCGATTCTTTGTTTCGATTCCGATTCTTTTCGATTCTCGATTCCGATTCTTATTGTAGGCAGTTCAGTTTATTTATACTGTACTGTATAGCGCCAAGTCACAACAGAAGTCGTCTCAGGGTACTGAACAGAAACAATCAAATATAAAAATAATAAGTTTGTGGTGTATTAATAAGGTAAATTGCCTCATCTCTCTCTCACCCAGTAGGAGGAGCCAGCGAGGTGTTCTGGTTGGAGGGAGAAGAAGAAAAGTTTGTGTGTGTAACATTCATTCATTCTGTTTCTGGTTTTGGCGTTTAAAGGATTAAAGTCGACTGCTTGGAAATCAGTTTGTCTCTCCTTCTTCACACGCTACATTGGTGACCTGCGACGGGAAAGATGTCAGAACCAGACAAGAATTGTGTTTCTTCTTCGGACGCCGTCTCCCTCGCGGTTACACCCGACCCCAGCCGACTTTGCCTCCGCCGCGATTGTTAAACTCCCGGAGTTCTGGCAAAGCGACCCGGCTTCATGGTTCCAACACATCGAGGCACTCTTTCACCTCCGAGGCGTGGATGCAGACGAAGCCAGGTACTTCTTGGTCGTGTCGGCTCTGGATCAGCAGTCCACCAACAGAGTTATGCCGCTTCTGCGTAACCCACCGCGTGCAGGAAAATATGGCGCCCTCAAGCAGTTTCTGCTTCGAAGGTACAGTTTGTCTTGGACGGAACGGGCTGATAAGCTACTATCCCTGCCTGGTTTGGGTGACTGCACGGTCGTGGACATGATAGACAATACGCTGTCGCTACTTGGCTCAGACGAGGGGGGTTTCCTGTTTCCGCACATGTTCCTGCGCCAGCTTCCGCCGCAAGTGAAGGCGGCCTTGGCTAATTCCTCTCGTTTATCTGCCGGTGATTACCGGGGCTTGGCGGAGGAGGCCGACCGGGTCCTGCTGGCTACCAGACGGTTCGTCGTGCAGAGTACGTCGGTGGAGCCCCAGCAGACAGTGCAGGAGGAGCCGGCGGTGGTTTCAGCTGTTGGTGCGCAGACTCGTCGTGGGAGCTCCTTGTGTTTCTACCATCGGCGGTTCGGCAACCAGGCCAAGCGCTGCATCCTGCCGTGCACATTCGGCGTGTCGGGAAACGAGGAAGCCGGCGCTCAGTAGCAGCTGTGGGCGCTGGCGAGCAAGGTGAGCTGCTCTACGTCACAGACTCCCTGTCAGGACGTCGTTTTTTGGTTGACTCTGGTTCCCAGAAGAGTTTGGTCCACCCTCTTGAGCCTGACTTACCGGACCGAGGCAGTGGCCCGCTGCTAACTGCAGCTAACGGTTCTTCGATCGAAACTTTTGGAACTAGATGAACAACAGTTTCTTTCCATGGACGTGACTTTGAATGGGACTTTGTTGTTGCCTCAGTGACTGTTCCTATTATCTGTGCAGACTTTTTATGTGCTCATGGTCTGTTAGTGGATGTTGCTAACCACAGACTTATTGATGCTGTAACTTTTGCCACTTTCCCTTGTGTGTCTGGGGGGGCTGGTCCGCTAACTCATGCTAATGTTTTAGTTTCAGGTGATGTTTTTCAAGGTTTGCTGGCAGAATTCCCCTCTTTAACTACACCTGCTTTTTCTTCTTCTGAAACTAAACACGGGGTCGAGTATTTCATCCCTACTACGGGACCTCCTGTTCTTGCACGTGCATGCCGTCTTGACGCTGTTAAACTGGCTATCGCGAAAGAGGAATTTGGTTCCATGGAGATGTTGGGTATAGCGGTCACGGCATACCTCGCTGTGTCCCTGGGCAAGACACTTAACCCCGAGTTGCTTCCAGTAGGACTGGTTGGCGCCTTGCATGGCAGTCTACCGCTACCGGTGTATGAATGTGTGGATGAATGGGTGGATGGTTGGTACTGTGAAGCGCTTTGGGGCCCCTCAAAGGGGGCTGGAAAGTGCTATATAAGTAAGTTCCATTTACCATTATAGTTAGACCCTCTAACAGCCCGTGGGCCTCCCCACTCCACATGGTACCGAAAGCAGACGGGTCGTGGCGCCCATGTGGCGATTTTCGTCGCTTAAATAATGTGACGACACCTGATCGCTAGCCCATTCCGCCATTCTGTGTCTCCAGGTGAGTGTGTGTATGTGTGGGTGTCGAGTACCGTGATCTCGCTACTCGCTTCCGTTCACACAAATCTCGCGATAACTGTACTAACAAAATAATCCTTCATTACAGAATAAATGCATCTTGTACAAAATATCACATTCTCAAGGTATGAGCAAAACAAATTAAACCCAAAATATTTTAACTACTAAAAAACAAATATTAATTCCCCCTTTACTGCATAAATCTTTTCAGCGACACTTACACTCCCACCTAAATCACCAATTGGCTATCAATGTGATTTTTAATGAGTGTCTGTCTTAGTCTATTCACTATGCGTGTCGGTCTCAAGTAAGGTCACTACCTTGTGAATAGGCTTTTTAGTCTTTAATTTCACCTTTCGAACCTTGCCATCTAGACTTTCTAGAGTCTCTTCTACTAAAGCTTGTTTCCTTTTACATCTTGGGGTATTATCTTGTAGGATCACATTGTCATTCGCTTGCGGGTTCCATGAAACTTTATGCCATTTCTGTCGCCTTTGGAGGCTTGTGGCCTTTCTGTATCCTCTACACTCGCTACAGTCGTAGATGTGCGAAGAGACCATAGTTCTACATCCTAAAATCCATATGCCATTTGCACGCAGTTTATTCATAGTCACACCTTTTCCTTGGTGATGTACATGTTCATGGTAGTGTTTGATGAGGAGGGCTGACACATGAGATTTCTTGGGGAGAATTACGGGGTGCTTGATATGATGTAAGGCTGATCGGGACAACCTTCCTCCCACCCTGAGAACATTGGACTTATCCAAGAAAGCATTTAGCTGCTTTAGTTTGTTATGCTTGCTCAGATACATTTCTTTCTGAGATCTAATTTTCTGTATTTCTTTAATAAAAGCCTTTCTTTGCGCTAGCTTGATAATGAACATTTCTGTGTCTCTTCTCTCTTCAAGATCTGTTACTTGGTTTGTTCTTTGTTGAACACCCTTAAACTCTTTGATGAACCGCTTGAGTCTAGCAATAGCCTTTACGGCTCTCGACCAATCAGAGAACTTCTTTAAACGCTCTAGAACTGGATTCACTTCCTTTGACTGTGCTGTTGGTGTACGATCTTTTCTGAGTTGAACATCTGTTTTGGGTGGTAATGGGAGTTTGCAGTGCCCATTTTTTTTCGTTTTATGCCTTTGGTCACCTTTGACCTGAGCATGCCTTCCTGTGTGACTGAGTGGTTGTCTGTTGCGTGCTTAAGAAAACCAGGTTCTAAAGTCTTTATCACATCAATTGAACTGACTTCCTTTACTTGGGTGTTGCATACAAAATGCACATGTTTGGGTTCAACTGCTGATTGTAACTGTTAGAGTATTTTTATGTTTATCATCTAAAAACTTATAACATCATCTAAAAATTTATAAACATGAAACAAGTATCTATCTAGTCACTCCCTGAGAAATAGGTGTATTACACAACAATGTTGTTTACTGAAAATAACAGAAGCACCAAAGAATGTTTCCTTTGTTTCAGAACTTGTTGGTCCTGAGTTTGGCCGAAACTGACCAAAAGCTATTGTGTAAAAACTGTCCGAACCTGTTTCGTATCCACCCCACTGAGCAAATAAAAGGTGGATGTCGGCTTTTTCAAAGTGGATGCGTTTCCCGACTTTTTAGGAGAACGGTCCCAACTTTGGAAAGTTAATATACCACTGTTAAGTTAACTCTTGTCATGTGTGTGATTCCTTTTTAGTAGAAAAGTTGCTGCAGGGTTTGGTTTGAGAAAACCCATCATTTCTTGGTGCCGAAGACCTGGGATCCTCACACCTGCTCACGATGGCTTTTGATGAAGGTAGCTGAAAGTCCATGCGCATGGCTAGTCTCACAGCCCTGGAAGATCGATCGTTTCTATCAGGCCAGCAAGGCCTGAAATCAATGCCACCGTGGCAGCCTGACGGATGACCGAACATCACACACTTAACAAGCAGTGAGTATAAATAGGAATTCCTTGTACGTTGAAAAATACGGTATAGAACTAGTTCAAAGCTGAACCTAGACCTCATGATTTTAAAAAGTGATATTCCTATTTTTCAAAGTTAATAGTATGATGTACACGACTATTTTAACAATAGGATAGAGAGCTTTAAGATTGATTTTTACCAAGAACTTACACGTGTGAGGAAAAAATCGAGTCAAAAATTTGGAATTGGATATGATTTTTACCAAGAACTCATGTGTGAGGAAAAATCTAGTCAAAAATCTGGAATTGGATAAGGAGTGCGGTTTCAGCTAAAAATAGGTAGATGCATAGATTGTTTTAAAATTGTTTTGTGTATGTGTGTGATGTTGAATGCAGACATGAATGAGAAAAAAAAAGAAAAAAACACAACGCAGAAAGATATGTCAGATAGATGACCTAAAAAGTACCATGCTCGAATAAATAAATAAAAATAAATAAGATCGGATAAAATAAATAAATAAATAAAATAGAGCTAACTCTTTTGAAATAGACCTGACTGACAAAAACAGTTGTTTGTACTTTATTTTGGAGAGAGCAACAGGAAATTCTCTGCAAAGTTGCTTTAAAAGAAGAATGCTTGTTGCCCAGCTGTTCTGAACTAAAACTATTTTTCTGTGAAACTGTCTGAGCTAAAAACAGGTATTTTTGCATTTTGGGTGAAACAAACAACGGACCGGTTTCGGGCCTCAGGGGGCACTGAGTTGTGGTTGTCATCTGTGAAGACCACACCTTGGCCTGGGGTGACACACACACACAAATGTGCACACACACGTGTACGCGCACACGCACGCACACACACACACGGCTAGG
Organism: Garcialebias charrua; assembly: GCA_038048925.1. Classification (NCBI taxonomy): domain Eukaryota; kingdom Metazoa; phylum Chordata; class Actinopteri; order Cyprinodontiformes; family Rivulidae; genus Garcialebias; species Garcialebias charrua. The sequence goes on along the minus strand of JBBPBX010054395.1, from coordinate 9,500 downwards.
TGGAACAGTAGCAGTGTTTCTATTAAGGTTTTTTGATTCGCATCTTGAAGTATCGCATCAGAAAAGCTGAATGGAAAATGGCACGATTCTAATTAACCTTCGAATCAGAGCCGATGCACAAAACGAGAGATGGAAGCAGATTTGCCGACTCAGTTCTGCCATAGCGAACATTCACGTCACGTGACTTCGTCTCCGGACAACATGTAACATCGCTAAAACTAGTTGGCATGACAGAATAAATACAACTTGCCCGATAGCAACACGTACCTGAAATATTCTCTCCATTTTGCCGAGATGTGTGGTCGGGTTCTGTTTTCAACCGCTACTTCCTGTTTACTGTAGACATGCGTAACGCTGACGTCTGACGTAATGACGCTGACGTCTGACGTAATGCCGCATTTGCGTGGCCCGGTGGATGCGTTTCGGGCCAGTTGAGGGAGATACTTCTGATTCGCATTGATTTTTGTTTGCATTTTTGCGAACTTTCAAGGGTTCGCTCGGGGTTTGAATTGAAAATAGATGCAAACACGGTTAGTGACTTGATCAGATTTCAGAATTAGTTAGCCCCACCTGTCTTTAAGAAGGAAAACCATTTTGAAAATACTTTGATTAGTACTAAGTTGACTTTTGTGTATGCTTTGTGAAGTGCCTGAAGAGGACTTCAGTGGTAATAGTGCTATTACATATACTTGATTGAATTTAATTAAATAGATACTGTTTTGGGTTATGCATGACAAGCATAGTGGTGAACTGCAAAGATTTATGAATTTAAGGATGTATGAATGTATATAGGAAATTTGGTTTTGAGTTTTGGTTCAAGTTAAATTAAAGTTTTTATTTTGAAATTGAGAGCTTTTACTTTGTAGAATGGTTTGAAATCCCTTTTTGTGCAAACAGGATGGCTCGTTTGAGGGGTAAATGCTGACAGATGTTCCAAAAATAGGATTGACTAAAAGATAATTGATTTTGATATTGATTTAATTGTATTTAATAGGGTTTTGAATCAGAAAAGTGATTCTCCATTTAGATTGAAAAACAGGTGTCATTATGTGATCAGAACAGACACACACATACAAACAGCATTGTGGTTTTTACGTCCTGAACCTCTGGTTTTTGATAACCAAATAAGATATTCACATGTATAAATTGATACAAGTCTACTATCAAGTGTGACTTTTATGAAAAACACCTGAAAGAACTACACTGCCTCAAGTGGAGCCTGGACTAAAAAGCACCTTGCATAGCTGAACACAAGCTGAGGGGTCAAGCTGAGCTATGTGAAACCTTGTCCGGTTGACAGACAAACACATCCGGAGAAGTCTTACTGTACGACTGTGATGCTGCACACAGAACCTTTGAATGAACTCATGAACTTTTGAACTCTTGAACATACAGTGTACCCAGGCAAAAAGGAGGAGCGGTGCTGGTCAAGCTACAGTGGTGGTCAAAGCTGTCAGAAGTCACTGAATGAAAATTGGAGCCCAGATGAAATATCAGTTTTGCATGTGATGTATATGATGGTGACACAATAGCCAGTTTTCAGGGGTCGAAGTTGCGTTTTGCTGTTACATGAATAAGCATGCACATAGACTCATTTTTTAGACATACAAGGAAAATGACACATAGGCTGATATCATGAGTTTTAGCAATCTGCTTTTAGATGAAAACTATTTCAAATTTCTTAAATGTAGAAATTTTAATATTTCATATCTTTTATTTTTACATGTCAGTGAGTAGGGACTCACTTGCAAAAGAAACCTGTACGGAAGAGCTTCCTACATGTTTGATTTAGTATAAAAACATCTGTTCGCTTTTATTCTTGAACTGAGATAACTGCAGTTTGTTTGATTGGTTAAAAAGGGACTTAATTTATGTAATTGTTGATTGTTTAGATTAAAATGATATAGGAATGGAATGGAATTTAGTTTTATGATTCTAAAGTTCTAGGTTGTAAAGGAATCTATAAGCCGTTTGTGTAATTAAACACAAACGAGGTCAGTTTACTGACTTACCTATAGATTAGATGATAGATTTGAGCAGGTTTTAGACTGTCTCAAACTTACCATCAGTTAAGCGGGGTCTCAACTTTTTCAGATTAAATCAACAAATCTAACGATGTGATTAGCCAGAAATGTAATTTCACAAGAGGCTTCAACTTATGTTGGTCTACCAGAAAAATAGACCTTTTATTGAAACTATCACAAAAATTACATTAAACATTTGTATCGATATTAGCTCTGATTTAATAACTACGTTGACAAGAATTCAAATTAAAAACAAACAGACAGTTGGACCTTTCTGTTGGCACATTACTTGACAGATTAATAGTGTAAAGGGGTTAAAGGGGGGGTCAGTTTAATACTGACCTCCTTTTTACCTTAATTTACTTATTCAGATTGAATAGTAATTTCACGGATTCTCTTCTTTTTCAGTTTATTCAATATTTCTGTGATCTTTATGATGGATAAATAAACAGAGCCATTAAGTGACAATGGACACGTTAACTTAGTTTGATATGTCAAAGAGACACTATCATTTATTTAAAATAAATCAACTAAATTAACACCATTACACTTGATTGACATGATTTCACTTTCTTTCAATTCAAATACGTCAGCACACTTAAATTTAACACAACAGACTTAAATATTGGATGTTAACATATTTAGTCTGTGGGCTCTTTTAGCTTAAAAATATAGTTTCCAGCTTAGGTTGAGAGGGAAAAGAAATAGGAGGAAAGAATTAAGAAGAACATTATCCTGAGCATGAGACCAGAGTGACACTTCCCATCAGACTTCTGCTAAAATCCAGGTACGTTTTGTAAACAGCTCCTTTACCTTTTGACGACAGCCCGGTAAGAGGGAAGACACCAGCCTTCAGATGCACAGAGTCCTTTAGTCTCAGCACGTCCAAAACTGGTTTTAGTTTACGTTTCAACGTCTCCTGGCTTCCGCGTTGGTCATCAGAGAATATGTCAGCTTCAGGCCTCTGACTTCAAGATAAACTTATTCCAGGAGGGAATAAACAAAGTTTTTGAGCTCGGCTTGTTCGAAGTAGACTCATAACAGCCTGTTATCAGTCCTTAGCTGAAGACGCCGGTCGTTAGCTCTTGACCACACGTGTCCAGCTCTTGGGAAAGTTCACATCTCTTTGGAAGTTCCCAGCAACTCTCTGAAGCGTTTCAGCACAGCTTAGACTAGTACTTAAGGAAGGACCAGTCGAGGAGTTCATTTGTCTTATCAAACCCAAGGTTAACAAGCAGCAGCAGAGGGAGATTTGTTTAGGAACAGACAGAGCAGCTGGAGCCTTGTTCATGAAAAACACGGATTAAACTGTCTTCTTATTTCTAAACAAAACAGTCGGGTCTCTGTGACCCGCAATTTCACCTTTAACATAGCAGTGAACACAGTTTAACTCTCACAGAATAACACAGCTTAAAAAGCACACATCATGAAAATGACAAAAGTTATTCTTTTGATCACATTAGAATAAAATCAAAGATAGAAATAGTCTCTTTTGGTGACTATATTTATCAGATTATAGCTAAATGAATGATTTTGTAGTAAATGTCTTGCTTTACTGAGAGGTCAGTAAAGGTCATCACTGGACAGTTCAAAAGTACACAGGTGTCTTAAAAGTGGACAAGGTCATGTCCACTACATCTCCCCCCTTTTGGAAGCCATCGCCAGTCCTTGGGGATGGGGTCCAACACGAAAGGAAACCTTGAACTGTCTTTGATCTTGAAGTAATCCAGCAAGTGGAAAAGAAAAATCAAAAATTATAATCCCATAAAGTTTTGGAAATTCCATACTGTTCAGAGGTAATCCCATTGCGGAAAGCTTTTAATCCTTTGGAAAACAAAGTCTGTTAACTCTTGGAAAACAAAGTCTGTGATCCCTTGGAAAGCAAAGTCTTATAATCCACAGCGGTAATTCCATAGCAGTAATTCCACAACGATTAGTTTTGTTGATTGATCAGCACCAATTGTTTTCATAATCAGCATGTAGAGGGGATCCCTCGATTGACGCAGAGGAGGCGACCCTTGGATGAAGGTTGAAGACCAAGCGTTGGAGCTGCAGGTCCCACATCGAAGGTTGTTGGCTGGTTGGTTTCCAGTCAGTGCCACTCTGGTTCTATGTGTCATGCAATTATGTGGATTTTTAAGGTGGGCTTATGATTGGGATTTTACATTAAGCCTTACCTATATGCACCTGGTATGTAAGCTATCATGGTTTAGATCAGCTACACTTACCAATTAAGGGGTGGATCAATTCTGTAAATTTAGATATAGGGATTTGTACCTATAAAATTTTGGAGGGCTTCTGTAACGAAGGCCTCTAATTCCAAACTATTCCTCCATTCATTACTTAGTTTAGGTTAAACTAAAATAAAAATGAAATATAGTTTGATCTAAATGTCTGTTGTCTTTTAGACGAACGACGTAGGATTTGGTATTCCTAATAAATTTTGAAGTCTATGGCGAGACTCATCAAAATGAATAGATAATCTAGAATAGAAACGATCGAATCGGTTCAATTTAGAAATTGTGAGACCAGTGTAGTTTATGGTACCTCGGGTAGCTTTAAACTACATTGGCTCTTCAACGACTGAGATTTAACAAAACGAACTGCATGTTGGCATAGTTAAATCCATATCATTCATTAACCAATGTTAATACAAAACCTTTTTGGCTGGGAGTGTTCAGAACCAAACAATATCTCAACTAATGACAACAGTAATGACTAAACAACAAGGAAACAACGTTTCACTGCTTCGACACACTCTTGTCGTCAGATTCCAAAATGCAACACACAAGAAAAACAGTCTCAACTTTATGACCGAGGTCAAAATTAAATCTCGTGGATTTAAACGGTTGTTAAGGTTAGTTTTTGTTGTGGGTTTTAGGCTTAGCGTTTCTAAGTTCAAATTGGACAATGCGACTTATAGGGTGGGAAATATGGTAGTTTAAACCTGATTAGTTTATTTACTAACTTGTGTTTGGACGACCTTATTATCCCATGAAGTCGGTGAGTTTGTGAGATCTTTGTCTTTTGTGGAGTCATTGAACGCCTTGTAAGGTTTGATCTGATTTCGATGTACCCATTTAGCAATTGGCTCTTTGCGGCCTTTGCTGATTTTGATTTCGTAGACGACTGAGGACACTTTGTCTGTTATCAGATGAGGTCCAGTCCACCTGGGCATTAGTTTGCGGGCGAGAGTTCCGGTCTCGGACCCTCCTTTCCCGGTTGCTGGGGCGAACGTATAGTACCAGACTCTGTCTCCCACTTGGAGTTCATTGTGAGAGGCCTTCTGGTCGTAGTACGCCTTGCGTCCTTCAGCGGATTTTTCCAGGTTTTTCTGGGCGAAAGCAAAAGTGTTTCTGAGGTGTACATTCAAATCTTTCATGTATTGTTGTGTAGTGTAGGCTGTCGCCATGGCGGCGTCGCCTGGTTGGTACAACAGGTGTAGAGGGAGAGTCATTTGTCGACCGGTCATCATCTCGAAGGGAGAGATGCCAGTTGATGTGTGTGGAGTGGCTCTTATGGCCATGAGGACCAGAGGGAGTTTCACATCCCAGTCCTTGTGGTTTGCAGCCACGTATTTCTTCAAAATACTCACCACAGTTCTGTTTGCTCTCTCTACTTGGCCTGAAGCCTGTGGGTGGTAGCCGACATGAAAGTTGGCCTTGACGCCTAGCGTCTTCCACAGTTCTTTCATCACTTCACCTGTGAAGTGTGTACCTTGGTCTGAGTTCACCCGAAGGGGAAGTCCAAACCTTGAGAATATATGATTCATTAACAACATAGCAGTTGTTTGTGCTGTGTCGTTAGGAGCTGGTAGGCATTCTACCCATTTGGTAAATGCACAGGTTACCGTGAGAAAATATTTATTTCCTCTAGAGCTCTTAGTGAGTGGTCCAACCCAGTCGATCTGGAGGTCAGACCATGGGAATGCAATGCCTCTGCTTTGCAGTGGTGCTCTGTGAAGTGGTCTGGTTGGCTGAAACTGGCCACACACCACGCACCCTTCAATGTAGTCCTTGACATCCTTTTTCATTCCAGGCCAATAGGCAATTTGTTTTAATGCCGTCAGCGTGGCTTTATCTCCTTTGTGTCCTGCGGACGGGAGATCATGGGCATGAACTAACATCACCCCCCTTTGGTCATGGGGAACCACGAACACAGGTGAGGACGTTGGTCCATGAGCGAAAGTTAGGATGCCCTTGATTAGTTTTAGCTGTTTGCGCAGCTGGTAAAGGACTTTAAGGTCTGGATCGGAATCCAGTTCGTCTTTAGACGGACTATTTTTGTTCGGATCAGTCAGGTACAGTATCATGGAGTTGATAGCAGGATCCGACTTCTGTAGTTGGATGATGTCTGGGTCAGTCAGTGCAGGTCGTACAGAGACTGCGTTGTCAGCAGGTCTGGTTGCGGCCTGTGCACGTGTGACTGCCATAACTCTGACTGAAGGTTGTGTTGGCAGAGTCTCGATTAACCAGGAGGGGTCGAAGGACCATAGAGGGCCTTCGTCGGCTCCTTCTTTGGCTAAGGAATCTGCAATGTCATTGTAGTGCTTGTCATCGCCTGGGACTCCAGAATGCCCTGGAACTTTCTTCCAGTAGATCTGTAAGTCGTGTGATGTCACCAAGTGATCACACGCTATGAAAAGCTCTTTGTGTTTGACCACTTTTCTGTCGCTTGTTAGGAAACCGTTCTGTTTCCACACAGCAAGGTGACAAGCGAAACTCAAACGAGCATAGTTAGAGTCAGTGCAGATGACTAGGGTCTTGATGGAGTGTGCTACTACCATCTGGAGAGCTATTAGGATCATGATCACGACAATCTCAGCGTACCGAGAAGTCTGAGAGCCTGATTTGTAGCTGAAGGTGATCTGCTCTTGGTCTTGGAGGAGGACCCCTCCAACACCTGCCCTACAGATTTTGTCGCGGAGGAATGAAGATCCATCCACGTACAATGTCGTCATATCTTTGCAGATATTGTCATCAAAGAAGTGGTGGTTCGGGTCTTCAGTCACAGGGGTTTTTTCCTCAGCCAACGGCTGGGTCGCTGGTACATCTTGTGTACACTTTTGGCAGAGTGCCAAGTCTGTCCCCAGATGTGACTTCTTGTTTTGACCATAACGTATGTCTAGGTTAAAACTTTGAAGCGCCATGAGCCACGTTGCAACACGTGAGTTTGTTACCACACCATCTCTGATGCGTTGGCTGTTTAGGAATGTCACTGGCTGGTGTTGTGTTTCCACAACGATCTTCTGTCCACCAATGTAGCCGGAGAAATGTTCTGCTGCCCACACTGTGGTCAGTAGAGCTTTCTCACAGTCTGAGAATCTCAACTCGGGTCCTGCCATCGTCTTGCTGGCGTAGGCTACTACACGTTTGTCTCTGTCGTGTATTTGGTACAGACCTGCACTTATGCAACGAGCTGAGAAGCCCACTTCCAAGTAAAGCTCTTTGTTGTAGTCTGGGTAGACTAAACATGGGGCTGACTTGATCCTGTCTATAAGAGCGTCCATTGCCTGCTGCTGTTTGTCAGTCCAGACAAATGGGACGTCTTTCTTTAGGAGTTCAGTCAGTGGCTTTGCAAGGTCTGCATAGTTCTCTATGAACTGGTTCGAGTAGTTACACACGCCAAGAAAACTTTGTAGTTCTTTGAGATTGGTGGGGACCTTGAGATTGTCAAGGCCTTGGGCACGAGTTAAGATGCCATGGTTTGGTTTAAGCCGTTCACGCAGTGTATCGGGAAGCTTGTACAGGAACCTCATAGGCTTCGGCCAACGTTTCTCCGTACGTTTACCTCTTTCTGCGTAATTCAGGTGTGTCACAACTGTCGGCGCAGTCGCTGATGTGTCTGACCGGTCAGACCGCGGTGCGTCACTGTCGTTGTGATGTGTGTCTTCCCACTTCATGACTGAAGAGGTGCTCTTTGAGTCTGTAAGAACTATGTCATCTCTGAGTAGTCCTATACTCAAAAGCTCTTGAACCAAGGTTTCATCGAAAGCTTGGCTGATGGCTGAAGTACCTGTCCCAGAGGACAGTACAGCGTCTGTGGTGTGGGATCCTCGGACCTCCACACAGTCTACTACCTGTGGTAGAGAGTGAGAGTACACCCCCCTTTTGTTGGAGGAGGGGTCCTCAAAATCTGTGACACTGAAATCCAAGTGACTGTCAGCATGTCGCGGACTGCCACTTCCAGGACTCACATGTCCTTGAACCAAGGTTTCATCGAAAGCTTGGCTGATAGCTGAATTACCTGTCCCATAGGACAGTACAGCCTCTTCGGTGTAGGATCCTTGGATCTCAACACCTTTCACTACCTGTGGTAGGTAGTGTTCAGTGAGTGCTGACTGTGTCAGCTCGCAGAGGAGGTTCTCTTGTCGGGCCAGAGTCTGGTCCAACTGTTGAGTCTCTACTGTCTCATCTGTAGTTGAAGGTTCACTTACCGGGCTTGTGACCACGGTTGGGGAGTCCCTCGTGGCCACTGCGGTACCTGCGGTTAGGCAGTCTGTACCACAACGAGGAGGCACTTTTATTGGCAGGGGTTTTCTCACTGTTGCCCACATTTCCTGTTGACCATAATCTATAATCGCTTCAAAACGGTTTATAAAGTCTTGGCCAACCAGAAATGGGAATGAGTCAAGTGTGGACACATACACTGGGTGGTGTAGTGTCGTTTTGCCAATCTGCATGTGAACCATAGCTATGGCTGTTAGGGTTGTTCTCGTCTCTGCGAGACCCTGTAGCTCAATAGCACATTCCTCAAAGGGTATTTGTCGTTTTCTGGTATGACACAAAATCCGAAGTGGTACCTTCATGTTTAGTTTTCTCATCAACCAGTTTCTCCTCAAGGTCCACACACCTCTCCACTTCATGGTCCAGTCTGGCCTTCAACAGAAGGGCCAATTTGGCTAGACGGTCGGCGCTGAGCTTTTTCCCATCTTTTTTGAGAATGCTTGTTGTTAGATTTTCTAACTCTGTGTTCAGAGTGGAGGTGTCCATTGCTGCTATCTCCTCACCGTACTTCACGAGGGGTTTAGTTAGCAGCTTTAAGGCATTATCAACACAATCTGTGTCCTCTGACTCAGTGTCTGAATCCTCCTGCGCTGGGATTTTCTCCTCACCATCAGCATCCTTCAAGGATGAGGATGGTACAACGTCATCTGATTGTGTATCCATATTTGTTTTGAGTCTGTAAAAATCAACAAGCTGGTACATGCAGGTGTTATTCGAAAAAGAAATTCGTTATCAAATTAACCTCACTGTTTTAAATGTACACAGAAAAACGTTAAAAATGCTATTTTTAACCAAAAGTGTACAGTGTACGCCAATGCTGTTTAAAATTTTGAATGTGGAAATGCTCTGCTCTCCATCAACTTTTCTTTTTTATTTAATTTGAAAATCAAATAAAAGATGCTTTTTGAGTGTTATTTTAAATCTCTTCAGTATTTAAAACGAGCATCAATTGTTCGTCTGTACCTCTGTT
>JBBPBX010054394.1:3721-23486 GCA_038048925.1 Garcialebias charrua | reverse complement strand
TGCTCTGTTCGACCTGTGCCACAGAGCAACGGACGTTGCACATCCCATGGCCAGAGCCTCCGCCTCATCAACAGGTCACGAGGCTGGCAGGAAATATTTTTTACTCAAAGCAGCAGGCCGCCACGAGGCAAAGGATGCCCGTGTTCCCGGACTTCCTCACAGAACTAACTCGCACCTGGCCTCAACCCAGAGCTCCCATGCTCCTACCACTCTCACAGTTCCTCGACGTGGATGGGATGGATGAGGTGGGAATAGCCAACATGCCTCAAATTGAGGACACGCTGGCGTCTCACCTGGCTCCCAAGTCATCTGGGACAAAACCAACTCTTCCCAGCAAAGCTTGTCGAGCCCCGGCTTCTCTTCTCGAGAAATGCTACAGAGCTCAGGGACTCGCGACGCGCGCCATGAACGCGTCCGCATTGATGCAAGCTTACCTAGCTGAAAAACTGCAAAAGCTCCAGGTAACAACGGACAAGCAGGCTGCAACCGACTTGCTGGATGAAGCCCGCAGGGGAACAGACTTCGTGCTCTGCATGATGGAGACAGCCACTGTTGCTCAGGGCAGAGGCATGGCGGAAGTGCTCATCGCGATACGCCATCTGTGGATGACTTTAACGCAGTGTTCCGCAAACTACGGCCCGCGGGCCGCATCCGGCCCGCCCCCACATTTGGTCCGGCCCCCAGAACAATAGTAAAAAAAAAAAAAAAATTTTTTTTTTTTTTTACAAATGAATACATGTACAGTACTGTACGGTCACCAAGTACTTAGCCTATCCTAACACAGTTTTTAAAGATGAAGGAGTAAGTTGAATTGTCTCCCTTTCACATAAAGGGAGCTAGCTGGGGTGGGAGGAGTGACGATATTCCAATGCGCAGCAACGCTTTCCTCAGCCCTCCTCATCTTGTATTCTCACAGACATAGTCTTGCGAGTTTTGGGTGCGGTGACACAGCGCTCTCACGAGACTTTAGGACAGCAGTGGAGCTGTCGGTGCACAGTAAACATGGATGGAAAACTAGCAAACAAGCAAACAAAAACGTATTATTTTCACACAGAGTGGGAGGAGGAGTATTTTTTTGTTTATTCTAATTCAAAGTCTATTTGCCTCATCTGTAATTCGAGCATCACCTGGCGTGGATGGAGAGTTCTGGAGTCTGCTCTCAGAAGAAAAGTATCCTTACATCCGAAGATGTGCTTTGAACTTAACAGCACTTTTTGGATCTACCTACCTGTGTGAGTCTGCTTTTTCACACATGAAAATCATCAAGTCCAAAAACAGATCCACAATGACTGATGATCATCTGGAGACCTGCCTGCGCCTCCCAACCACCTCATACTGCCCCGCGCCTCCTCCTCTCAGTGTCAGAAGTGCCACTAAGGTAGAGACACATTTATTTTATACAGCTTGCACCAGATGACACCATCCTGCTGCACAGAGCAGCTGCCTAGTTTTGATATTTAGGTTTTATTGAGGTTTGAAATAGTTGTTGGAGATTTGTAAATCTGCACCTTTGTAAGTCACTTTTTGTAAATAGTTAGTGTAAATGAGGGAGTTTTATATTGTTCAGTTCATTGTTTATTCGTTTCTTTAAAAAATATGGTGTGCTTTTCAAATATTGCGTCCTTTTACTTTGATAAAATACTTTAATTAAATAAAACTAGCAACACATTACGTTCTGTTTTATTTACTTTAAAGAAGTGAGGAGTAGGGAGATGAAAAATTTTGTTTTTTGATACTGAGACTGGACGAGTAGCTCTCGGCAAACTGCCGACTTCAAAAGTAACTCTTGGTTCAAAAAAGGTTGGGCACCCCTGATTTAGGCACTCCTGCAATCGTCACACTTTTTCCTGTTAAAAACTGACTCCGGCCCCCCACCAGAGAAGGGAAAAGTTATGTGGCCCTCACAGGAAAAAGTTTGGGGACCACTGCTTTAACGGATCTCCCCGACGGACAAAAGGTGCCTTTTCTCCACCACTCGATAGAGCCGACGGGATTATTCGGAAAAGCTTTGGATCGAATCCAGACCAAGCTGGACTAAAGGCGCAAATAAGGCTGAAGCTCTCCGGGTGGGCATTCCTAGGAGAAGCTTCGCTCCCCCCTCCCCAAGGGAGTCTGCTGGAGGCAGACCTGCGCAGCCTCGACACCGCTCGGTAATGCGTACCCCACCGCAGAAGCGGCCGGCCTACGAAAATGAGCATCGGCAGAGACCACCGCTGGGCCAACCTCGTACAGAGCACGCATGGAGCAAAAACAGGTTCGTCCCCCGCCAGGCGGTCAGACACAGGGCCTCCTCGGCGAACCGGGACGACAGACAAAAACGTGCCTGATGAACCAGGTTCAAATCTTGACTTTACATGGTCACCCACCCACGCGGTACAGGGAATGATCCGTTCATATCCAGACTTTATTTGTAGCACGGTACAAATGGCTGGTAACTCTGTTGCATGCACAAATCATGTTTTTCCTGCTGTGAGTGACATAAAATCAAACATGTCGTTACACTTAAGCATGAATAAAGCTCAAAAACAGCTCATCTTTGTTTTATTGACACCCAAAAAAAAACCACAAGTAACTTCCACAGAACAGGTCCCTCTGGCCTGCCAGCCGTCATAAAGGGAGGGGACCGTTTTCCCCCCCCCCCCATCCCTCAAGGCTCACGGGGTGTTAGCATAATCGATAAACCCCGGCAAGGTGCCTCTGCTCCGTCTGTAGAGGACAAGCACAGAGGCATCTGCAAGCAGGCCCCCCACAGCTCATGGATACAGGTGAGGGGGATCACGTGCTCCAGTCCCTGCTCCATTGTGAACGACGGGGTGGCCAATACATTAACCAAGCAAACACGTGACATGTCCGCGCCTCAGGGAGATACACCGACAGAATCTAATGACGGAGGGACCACGTCAGATGTCTACAGGCGACCACTACTTTCACACGTTCACAAAAGCAAGTGTGTTCAGTTTGGTGTGTGTGTAAACAGCTCAGAGCTGAATCAGATTCCTCTTCCTGTTATTCGAAGGGAACTGGGCTCCTTATCACCAAACAATTTAAAGTCTGCCAAACACAAAGAATCATCTCCACGTTCTCACGTTGCAGCTGTCCCTTTATTATTAATGAGTGGCATGCAATGTCCAAGCAGTGATCCCGCAGCACGTGACCTCTCTCACTGTGCTGGTCCAGCTCTGCTTTTAAACAGTATCCCCCCAACGAGTGAAACACAGACCCTGGCCAGTTTGTCTGGTTCCAACACTCCGTTAAGGCCAAGAACCAGTAAACTGGACCCATCCAGGAAACACATTGGGGTCAGAAGATCTGCTCGTTTACAAAATTTGCAGCTTTTCAGTCCCATGACCCAAAACAAGGAGAGAGAAAGCCGCGGCCGTGGCGTAGTAGTAATGGCAGTCGTCCCCCGATCGGAAGGTTGGAGGTTCGAATCCCGGTTCCCCACACCATATGTCGTTGTGTCCTTGGGCAAGACACTTAACCCCGAGTTGCTCTCGGTAGGACTAGAAAGGCGCCTTGCAAGGCAGTCTGCCGCTACCGGTGTATGAATGTGTGTATGAATGGGTGGATGGTTGGTATTGTAAAGCGCTTTGGGGCCCCTCATCGGGAGCTAGAAAGCGCTATATAAATAAGCTCCATTTACCATTTACCATTCTGCTCCTTTTCTGTCTAATAAAGACGACAGGTTGCATTTGCCCTCGATCACTCTCGATGAGAGCAGCCTGATAGCACATCAACAAAAAGGCCTTCTCCCAAACTTGGTTGACCTCCAAGGGGTCATGGCTTCCAGGGCCCCTGGAGGGGAACTGGATGCACCAATTGCTCTTATTCAGGGTCAAACTATGCCACCAGAAGAAGTAGCCTCACCGCCTAGGCCGAGAAGGGTTAAAAATTTCAGCTTGTTGGCAGAAAAGAACAAGCTGATGGCATCAGGCCTGCTGGAAAATGTGGTTAAAAACCATACAAAATGCTCGTGCTATATCAACACAGCCCCTCTACGCACGGAAGTGACGTATATTTGAGGTCTGGTGCTCAGAAAGAAATATTATTTCTTACTCATGCGACCTGACTCAGCTCCTGATTTTCCTTCAGGATTTACTGGAAAAAGGTAATTCTTTCTCAACGATTAAAGTTTTCCTATCAGCTATTTCAGCCTGTCACGAAGGCTGGGGACACAGGACACCTGGCGCGCATCCAATCATAATAAGATTTATGAAGGGTGTGCTTAGGACAAAACCACCCAACAGGATCCTGACCCCTGGTTGGGATCTTAGTCTGGTCTTGGGGGCTCTCTGTGATCCTCCATTCGAGCCACTGAGTGAGGTTAAGATAGACTTGTTATCTTATAAAACCGCTCTAATCTTGGCACTTTGCTTGGCGAAACGCGTGGGTGACCTCCATGCATTGTCTGTACATCCAATGTGTACCAGATTCGCCCCTGACGGGTCAAAGGTCACCTTAAGGCCTAATCCCGCATACACCCCCAAGGTCTTGACTTTGAACCACAGGAGTCTAGACTTTGATCTCTCCTCCTTCCCACCTGCTCCTGTACTCACTCAGGAACAGGAAAGGCTGAAGGCTCTCTGCCCCGTGAGAGCTTTACGCACTTACATGCAGAGAACAGCCGAATGGAGAAAAACAAATCAACTGTTTGTGTGCTTTGCAGCACCTGCTACCGGAAAGGCCCTATCAAAACAACGCCTTTCACATTGGGTGACTGAGGCCATTAAAAGGGCGTACAGTAGCAAAGGTCAACAGGTGCCCTCTGGAGTGCACGCTCACTCCACTCGGGGCTTGGCCACCTCCTGGTCATTGTTCAAGGGCGTACCAGTTGCAGACATCTGCGCTGCTGCGAACTGGAGCTCATTAAACACTTTTGCAAAGCATTACAGTTTGGATGTTACTGCGTGTGACGTCACTCAGGCTGTTCTTTCTAACACACAGTAGAAAGTAGCCTTGAGATGCCTGCTGGTCAAGGGCAGACGTTCACACTAGCATGCATTTTACTGAGCATTTCAAGGGCGTGAATGAATTACGTTCCCATAGCAAGTATGTTGCACCGAGAGACTGACTGATAAGGGAACTGAAAGTTATGCACCATAACTCATGTTCCCTGAAGGAAGGGAACGAGGTGCAACATATCTGGCCCTTTTCAATGCTGAAAGCTCGGTGAAGTGCAATTTTGGAGGAAGATGGATGGGCGTCAGTCGCTTAAATACCCAGAGGGCGGGGCCTCTGGCGCGACGTTGACGCCCTAGCCGTAAAGGCGTGATTGTATTCCTTCAGGTAATCGCGCGGGGGCGCAATTCCCATAGCAAGTATGTTGCACCTTGTTCCCTTCCTTCAGGGAACATGAGTTATGGTGCATAACTTTCAGGTTTTTAGGCGGACCAGAGTTATCGTTTTTGGTCTGCATCAAACCGAGACCTAGGTTTTTAGGCAGACCAGAGTTCTTGTTTTTGGTCTGCATCAGAGTTCGATTGCACATTCACACCTCCCCAAACAAACTGGACTTTCTTGGCAAATGGACTAGAGTTTGATTCAAGCGAACTAAACAGGGCTAGTGTGAATGCACCCTTACTGTTGGACTCAGCTCTGTCTGTTAGCAACATGAAACTGCTACAACAGTCAAATTTACCAATGTTAAACTAAAGATTATTTAGAGATTCAGAGATTCTTCATTGTCATTCGCACCACATATGGTACATGTGGTGGAATGAAATGATGTACACAGGGTCCCAGATACATCCAACAATATACTGGTAATGTAAAAGGAAAAACAGCAATAAAATCTAAGATATAACTAAGAAAAAACATCAACTAAAAATATGCTAAGCACTAATAGCATAAATACAATAATTGTAGTAGAATCTGAGTTATTTCCAACTCATAGTTTGAGCACTAACAGATCTAGCAAGATCTTGCATAACTGCATGAAATTGTGCATAAATAAAGAAACATACAAGTCTGTCAATCAATCATCAATTTTGAGGAGTGGTGGCACAGCGGTTAGAGACAGTGGGCCTGTGATCGGAAGATTGCCGGTTCAAGCCCCGGTTCCGACAACATCAAAATGTGGGTGAAAAAGGTGAAACACCCACACATGTCTCTACTCTCATTCTGCGTGCAGGGGCGGGACTGCTGTTTGTTGTTGAGTCATCAGCTCGTTCTAACAACAACCTCATCAAATCTCATTAAAATTTAACTACAGAAACGACTAAAAAAATATTTGTTAGCTGAATATATATATTAGTGTTTCTGAGTTTACTGTTTGTTAAGAACTGATTACAAATCAGCTTATTTCACACGTGCGTAGCAAGGATTTTCTGAGGAGCGATCGGTTAAAATATAGAGTGGACCTGCATAATGCAAGTTGTCCAGTAGCTCAATTGGTTAAGCATCCCGCGGTTGGCGCACAGACACTTTTCTCGAAGCTGGTTCGAATCTCACTCGGTTCGGTTAAAACTTATTTTACGTTTGTCTTTTATTGGATTAAAAAATGAGGACTGAGATTAAAAAGAAGGAGTTTGTGAAACTCCTTTTTTTTTATCCAATAAAAGACAAACGTAAAATAAGTTTTAACCGAACCGAGTGGGATTCGAACCAGCTTTGAGAAAAGTATCTGCACGCAAACCCAATGCTTAACCAATTGAGCTACTAGGCAACTTGCATTTTGTAGGTCCACTCTATCTTTTAACCAATCGCCCCTCAGAAAATCCTTGCTACGCACGTGTAAAATAAGCTGATTTGTAATCAGTTCTTAACAAACATTAAACTCAGAAACACTAATATATATGCATGTATTCAGCTAATATTTTTTAGCGGCGTCCCTTCTCTTTCCACACACACACCAAGCGCACACACAAGAACTTCCCACCCACTTCAAGAGAACGCCCCACCCACTTCAAGGCCGGCAAACCTGAAGGCTAGACCGTCCCATTTCAGCAGTTCCGTCCAGCCCACCCGGCCTTGTGAGTGCGTGGCCTACTCGGCCCAGCTAGGCTGGGTGGGTCCTCATGAGGACCCAGCCCCTGAATTGAGACACAGTCAAAGTCTTGTAGCACACGTTAGCATTAGCATCTCGCTGCGGTCTCCTGTTTGTTTAGGAACGTTGTGACTTTCTTGTTAAAAACACGAGCGCACATCCAAAACTGTGTGTGGACTTTGTTTCACCGAGACTGGATCTGCAGCAGACAACACGTCTAACTTGAACGGAATTACGACGTGATCCGAACATGAACCAAGAACAGCAGCTTGTAAACACAGCTAACAGAGCAGCAGCAGCATTAAAACTGCCTTCAGGTAGTTCAGATCAGTCCAGATCAATAACACAAACTGTAGGAGTTTTTAAAGCTCTGGATCTACGTCTGAAATGTTGTTGATGTGTAGGCTTTAAATTAACTGAGCGTCTCTACCACGTCTTCCATGACTTCCATCATGTCAACACTTCAGCCAAAAAGTTAATCACTTTATGAAAAAAACTGATGTCAACAAGTCCTGGAGCTGAATAAATCCCTGCCCTGATGATGACCGAGAGATCCAACCACCTCAACCGTTCAAGAAGAGGTATTGTTTTTTTATTAATATTATATATAATTAACCTTTTTAATTTAAAATAATAATCTTATTAACTCTTTTTATTTTTTTTACCTGTTTGTGTGTTATTTCCAGTCTGGGACAGAGGCAGCTGTCTTTTTCCTCTTCAGGGACATCCACCTGCAGCTAAGAAGTGTGTGATGATGACACTGATGCATGCTCAATAATCCAGGTAGAAAAATATAAAAAAGCAAAACAGAGCAAAAAAAATTTGTAGAAACGTTTTATCTTTCGTCGTGTTTGAAAACACAAACTGGTCTGTCTTCAAAGAGGCAGCTACGAATGGAAGTTCAGTTGACCTGGAACTTTATGCTTCCTCAGTCCTGGGTTACATCAGTACATGTGCTGAAAATGTATCCATAAGAAAGTATGTTAAATTTTACCCCAATCAAAAACCCTGGCTAAATAAGGATGTCCGCACCCTGCTGGCAGCCAGGGACACTGCATTCAAGTCTGGAGATACTGAGGAGTTGAGAAAGTGCAGGAAAGAACTGGATGATGGCATAAAGAAGGCCAAAGCCGCGTATGCACAGAGGATCGAGGGTCAGTTCATCTCACATGATCCACGGAGCATGTGGCAGGGCATCAAATGCTTAACAGACTACAAGGGCAAAAGCAAACAATGCCCCAGGGACCCATCCCTGCCTGATGCCCTCAATAAGTTTTATGCACGTTTTGAAGATCCAAACAGACCAGCTAGCACCAGACTCACCTCATCACCAGACGAGGAGCACCTCAAAGTGACCGCAGCAGAAGTGAGAGGTAGTCTCAGAAGGATCAACCCTCATAAAGCTACGGGTCCAGACAACATCCCAGGGAAAGTTCTGAAGGAATGTGCGGACCAGCTCTGTGAGGTGCTGGCTGACGTCTTCACCACCTCACTTTCACTGGAGTCAGTTCCCACCTGCCTGAAGACTGCCACCATCATCCCAGTCCCAAAAAGCTCCACAGTGACTGGTCTGAATGACTATAGACCGGTGGCTCTCACCCCGATAGTCGCTAAATGTTTTGAGAAACTGGTCATGTCCCACATCAAGACAACCGTCAACATCAGCGAGGACCCTCATCAATATGCATACCGCGAGAACCGATCAACAGAGGACGCCATCTCCTCTGTGGTCCACACTGCTCTCACCCACCTGGATCAGAAGGACTCATACGTGCGTCTGCTCTTTGTGGACTTCACATCTGCCTTCAACACCATGATCCCCCAAACTCTGATAGACAAACTATCCACACTTGGACTAAGCCCCTCCATCTGTAACTGGGTACTAGACTTCTTAACAAACAGACCACAGTCCGTGAAGATCCACAACTTCTCCTCCTCCACCATCACCCTCAGCACTGGCTCTCCTCAAGGATGTGTGCTGAGCCCTCTTCTGTTCACTCTGCTCACATATGATTGTACAGCCACACATCCAGGCTGTCATATTGTTAAGTTTGCAGATGATACAGCTGTGGTGGGATGCATCACAGATAATGATGAATCCAGCTACAGACAGGAGGTGGAACATCTGGAGAGCTGGTGCAAAGAGAACAACCTTCACATGAATGTGAAGAAGACGAAGGAGATGATTGTGGACTTCAGAAGGAACAAACACACCCACACCCCACTGTATATAGGTGGATCTGCGGTGGAGGTGGTCTCCAGCTACAAGTACCTGGGTGTACACTTGAATGATAACCTCAGCTGGAGCAATAACACCACCAGCCTGATCAAGAAAGGACATCAAAGACTCTACTTCCTCAGACGGCTGAGACGAGCTGGTCTGAGAAGCTCAGTCCTCACCTCGTTCTACAGGTGTGCAGTGGAGAGCGTCCTGTGCTCCAGCATCAACGTGTGGCATGGAGGCTGCACAGTTGCAGAGAGGAAAGCTCTACAGAGAGTGGTGAAGGCTGCACAGAAGTCTGTGGGAGTCAGTCTCCCCACCATCACAGACATTTACACCTCCAGATGCAGAAAAAGAGCCACCTGCATCATGAAAGACCTCACTCACCCAGCACACTCACTCTTTGCACCACTCCCCTCGGGACGGAGGTTGAGGAGCATCAAATGTAGAACCACTAGACTGAGGAACAGCTTCTACCCTGAGGCTGTCAGACTCATGAATAAATAAATAATAAGAATAAACACTGCAAAATGTCACATCATGTTGATGCTGATCTGTTTCTTGTTGCTGTGTTCATCTGTGACCATCTGCTCATAATGACTCATGTTCGTGCTGCTGTTTATAATGATGTTTTTCTACTACATTAGGGCTTAGTGTATTACTAGCTGATGTCTCTCTTAGTTAATCCTAGATGTTATTATTGTTTTTCTCTTGCATTTGTTGTTGGATGTAACTGGGACCCTGTGTACATAATCTCGTTTTCAACACATGTACTACATGCGGTGCAAATGACAATAAATTCTCTCTGACTCTGACTCTGACAAAAGACTTCCTCAGTCTGAGATGCTGTATGTATTCATTTCGACACCATCTGTCATTCTATCCTCCTCAACAGACTAACCTCCATCGGCATCTCAGGTACCCCGTTAGACTGGTTCACCTCCTATCTCTCTGACCGCACTCAATTCATTCAGCTTAAATCCTTCCGTTCCCAGTCTTCCCCTGTCTCCACGGGTGTCCCCCAAGGCTCTGTCCTCGGACCCCTCCTCTTCATCATTTACCTCCTTCCTCTAGGCCACATCTTCCGCAAACATGGCATCCATTTCCACTGTTATGCTGATGACACGCAGCTCTACCTGTCATCAAAACCTAACTCCACCCACCCGCCCTCCATCCTCACCGACTGTCTCATTGAGCTTAATCACTGGTTTTCTAACAATTTCCTTCAACTAAACAGCAACAAAACAGAAGTCATTCTCGTCGGTACCAAAAACTCTATTTCAAAATCAGAACATCTTCTCGTCCCCCTTAACAACTCTCTGCTATCCCCCTCCCCTCAGGTCAAGAGCCTCGGTGTCATCCTCGACACCACTCTTTCCTTCACTTCACACATCAACAATATTACTCGGTCTGCCTATTTCCACCTCCGTAATATTAACCGTCTCCGTCCTTCTCTCACGCCCCGCTCCACAGCCATCCTGGTGCACAGTCTTGTGACTTCCCGTATCGATTACTGCAACTCCCTTCTCTACGGCCTCCCCAACAAATCTCTCCACAAGTTACAGATGGTCCAGAACTCAGCTGCCCGTGTCATCACTCAAACCTCCTACTATAACCACATCACTCCTGTCCTGCAGCAGCTCCACTGGCTCCCGGTTAAATCACGCATCATCTTCAAAATTCTACTTCTCACGTTCAAAGCTATCCACAACCTTGCCCCTCCTTATCTATCCGACCTCCTACAAATCTCCATCCCATCACGCTCTCTCAGGTCCTCCTCTTCACTACAACTCCATGTACCCTCTGCCCGCCTCTCCACCATGGGGAGCAGGGCCTTCACCTGCTCTGCCCCTCACCTCTGGAACGCTCTACCGCCCGACCTTCGAAACACCACCTCCCTTTCTCTGTTCAAGACTGCCCTGAAAACCCATCTCTTTAGACTAGCTTATCATTAACTTTACTAAATGTATTTTTATCTTCCATTTTATATCCTTTATGTATTTTATATTTCAATTTGTCGCTGATAATGTTTGCTCTGTATTCACTGTGTTGGTTTGTTAAGTGTCCTTGGGTGTCATGAAAGGCGCTTTTAAATAAAATGATTATTATTATTATTATTATTCATCTCAATCTTATAAATAACACCCTCTCAAAGTGGATAAAGTTTGCTGCTGACAGCTGAAACCAGCTGCTCACGTGATCAAGGAGGACCATCAGCTTAACAATGGATAGTTAGCAGCACCCTGATGGTTGTTTGCTATTCACAGAGGGCTGAGTGATACTAGCAATAACAGCATTGTAAGAGTTGAACCGGAGGCCTCCACCTCTGTTTAATGATGGACGTTTCTTTTCACAAAGATGGCCTCCTTTACTCCTCTCTCAAACCATTGTTCCTCTCTATCAAGGATGTGAACATCTTCATCCCTGAAAGAGTGACCGCTGGCCTGGAGATGAGTGTAGACTGCAGAGTCCTGACCTGATGATGTTGATCTTCTGTGCTGGACCATCCTTTTGGCCAGTGGCTCATGCTTTTATTTATTTTCATACAAACGTATTGTTTACTTGACACATTTTCAAAATAAACATTTTATAAGTCTTTTTTGTAAAAATATTATTTGTTTAGTGAAGTCAAGAAAGACACTATTTTTTATATAAAGCAAGTATTTCTTTATTCATTCAACCTTCATTTATGATATTGAAATCAAGAAATACTACCTTATTTTTTATAAAAAGTATTTATGTTTAATGAACTCAGACTATTTTAGGTTTTATAAAAACAAGTATTTATGTTTAATGAAGTCAAGAAAGACTACTGTATTTTGTTTTTTGAATATTTTTTATTAGTAATTATTTTATTAAAACATTTAAATTTTTTATGTATTGTGACAGAGGGTTCTTGTCAGCGGTTGCTGAAAGTAACTAATAAAGTAACTTAGTAATCTAACTTAGTTACTTTCCAAATCAAGTAATCAGTAACTTAACTAAGTTACTTTTCCCAAGGACTAATCAATAACTTACTTTTTCAATGTAACTATGCCATCACTGGTCTTCAAGCATTTTTTTTCATGTCACAGTAGCAGCATAATTAATTCAGTTTAGCACTCCATCTGGTGCTGCAGCTCAGCGACATGTTCTGCCCAGCTGCTTATGACACATTATTTGGCACAAAGTGATTCTATACAGGCCACTTCAACCAAACTGTCTTTTTGTTACCATCCTGATAAAACCAACCTCGACTTAATTGGTCCATGTTAGGCACTTGATTAAATGCATTTGTAATTAGATGGTCTGATTTTGGTGGTTATGGCTGACAACTAAATTTGTGTCCTTAAAATAATTTTCTTGTCAGACAAAATACTTGTTTCTGATCTTATTACTGCTACATAGGCACAACAGCCTAAATGATTAACCCAAATATGTTCTGATTAAATTGCCATGTTTTCCAATTTAATCACAGCTATTCTTGATACCTCTTGGTTTCCACAGCAGCAATAAACAACCTGCACATACAACCTAAAATACCATTATTTCAGCAAGCATATCTGTTTTGGTCATAAAACTTTACACAACAAATTTCTCAAGATGTGGTGTCTCAGAGAACATGTTTGAAGAAGCCAAGGCCACACAGAGAGCTAGTTGGACTGTTATGTTGATGCATTGCTCGATAGGCATGCCATAGTCAAAGCAAAACCTTGTGTTGTTAAGTCCCTGCTATAGTTTTACACCTCTCTCATCTTGGACTATTGTTGTGTGGGCCTTTGCTGATGTGCTGTTGAGCCACACATGAAAAGACTTAGGAGATGCTTTTCTGCAAGAAGATATATGTCTACAATCAAAACAAAGACTTCACTTCAACCATCCAAACTGTCTCTTCAAGATGCTATTCAGTAGGTATATACATTACAGCATGTGAGAGATCATCTTAAAGCTGTAGTTCAGGGGTCTGCAACCTTTACGATTAAAAGAGCCATTGAACGCCTTTATTCACTAAATTAAGGGCCAGTTTACACGGCGCGTATTTTGAGTGTAACCGCTACTTTCTCTTTGCGACTTTGCTTATCGCCTACACGACGCTGCTGGCCCCCCTCTTTGACTCCGATACTTTTCTGACCCTGCTCTCAAGGTGGAAGTTTTTCGCTGACCCCCCGCTGATAATGTAAACATCTCCCGTGGAGCTTTTGTGTCAACCACATGCGCGCAGCCCGCACGCGCGGACAGTCTGACATTTCACGTGTCACGTTGCAAAATATAACAGTTTAACAATAATAAACAGTATTTATGTTGGCGTGGGAGATGTAAATTTATCTGAACTACAGTATCTATCTGGACTCGTTACATTTTTTAAACAGTGCGTAACGTGCTGTGAAAATGAAGACACCAGGTTTATTTTTTATTTATTTATTTATTCAGCACCACAAAGTTTAAACACAAACACTGAGAATTAAACTGAACACACTATTAAAACACGTGAACCGAACTGTAACTACGTTAATGAACTGGACTCTTGCTGTGTGTTCATCTGGACCCATCAGAACCGCCGAACCATCAGCCTGTCAACGACAGCTTCTCCACCTGGCAGAAATAAATAAATAAATAAATAAAAACTCAGTTGTTGTGTGATCAAAGTAAACACAAGCAAACATTATATTAAGAACGTTGATTTACCTGCTGTAAGTCAGCTGTTTATCACGGAGTAAAGTCCGGTTCTGGTCCACAGTCCACTCAGCGGTTCTGGTCCACAGTCTCAGCGTCTGGTGTGCAGCTTGTTAGATGAAGCGGGTCCCACTTGGTGTCAAATCTGTTGACTCTTATCCAAATTCCAGCTTTAACTTGTTGTTAACTTGTTGACAACAACTTGTAGTTAGCTGATTTTAGCCAGAGAGGAAAGCAGACGAGGCAGGCTCTCGGCTGCTGTTTACCTCAGGCTGCACGCATGCGCAGTAGTGAAGGTTCCAAAAATCACAGCGCCATCTAATGGCCCAGCATGGTAACTACAGTGAAATCATGAGGACGGGGGGTGGAGGGGGAGAGAGTCGTATCCACAGAATTCGACCGTGTCAACGCAAAACTTTTCACCTAATTAACATACCCAAAACATCTGTTTCCCCCACACAGTGTCCGTGTAAACAGGGCCTAAAAGTGATCAGAGCCACGACAACCTGCTGTGATTATCAACTGGTGGCCCATGGGCCACTTTAGGTTTGTTGGCCATTAGGAGTGACATAAAGCAAAAAAAATAAAAAAAATCTAATAATTTAGGTATTGACAATTTAAGACAAATGAAAAAACCAGATTCTTGTAGTTTTTTTTAAATAAACTATGAATTATGCAGACCTATGTATTTTTTTATTGTGAAAAAATTATGGAAATAAAGCAAAAAGTTAAAGTATGTTTTACCCAGTTGATAACGAGACCCAGAACGACACAAGACGAAGATGTACAAAATCACAGTGTTTATTATTTACAGTGATAATCTATATACATATGTGCAAGGGTCCTCTGAAAATCCTGGAAGAGGAAACAGACTGTCAGATGGGCTTGATCAGAAGACTTTCCAGGAGAATTGATTGTGTTTGTTTGTTATTTTCCTTACAGGAGGAGTAGGAGGATGGACGTCGTAGAGAAATCCTAGTTTCCTGTAATGAATCCCAGAGAGCGAATGAGGCAGGCAAGTGGCTGGAGGGCAAGGCACGATGAGCGTAGAGTTAGACCCAGTAGAATCTTGATAGCACCAAGATGGACACGAGGACTGGAGACACAACAAAGACAAGGTAAGTGTTTCTCAAAATACTCACAAAACTGGCTAGAAGCATAAATACCATGAGTAGGCATCAATGCTCTAGCGAAGAGTAGGACTTGACTGCAGCCTTAAGTATAGGTGGAGCTCATCAGGTGGATGACCGTCAGCTGTGGATGATTAGCGTCCATCTTGGAAACTGCAACAAGTGCCACTTTTACACAGATTGCCCTATCGCTCCTCACAATTGGGGTTTGTTAGGGTTGTGAGGATTGATAATTTAATCTGAATATGTATCTAGCTTACAATCCATACATTATATTTACCCGCTTCTTCCTTTTGGGGTCGCAGGGTTTGCTGGTGCCCATATCCAGCCATCTCTGTGCGAGAGACGAGGTACACCCGGGACAGGTCTCCAGTCCATCACAGGGACACGTATGCCTCTTATCAACAGGTCCTGTTCGCGCTCGTTCGGGCTCGTTCATAACTAGTTAACAACTAGTTATGGGGTGTACCCACAGGGTCCTGTTCACGTGAAACCGGTCCTATTTTGGTGCCTGCCTCACTGAGGTACAAAGGTCCGGTTCTCTAGGGTCCAGTTATGACATCAGCACAGTGTGGTCACTGATTGGTCAGGGGGCGTAGTCCTAGGTCGGAGGGCGGAGATTCAGTCTTCTCCAGTAGGTGGCGGTATGCACCTGAACGTTGTTTGCAATCCGCCAAGAAGAAGAAGAAGAAGATTCAGTCTTCCAGGAAATGCAAACTGCCATGCTGCCAAAATCAAGAACAACAACTTGGAGGAGCACATTTTTGAGAATTAGCACAGGCTAATACGACGGCGTACGACTGCCTGGTTAGCTCGGCACTCACCCCCACCACTCTTTAAGGGGCGGAGATTTTTTTTAAGGGTGGAGGCAGATTGTGATATTAACAAGTTGTAAGTGGCTGTTGTGTTTAAAATGAGTGTTTATGTAATTATTTTCAGTTTACAAATTCAATATAAGTTTTATTTGTTCAACACAGTCATATTTGTTCATAACTTTATTATTAATAAGCCTGAGTTACCGGATCCAAACAAACATTTACCGGAACACACCCTGTCAAAATAAGAGTTTCCAGATCCTGTTCCAGCAACAAATTAAGAAGAGTTAAACCAAATCAAGATGGCCGCCACAGCTAATAGAGTTTAGGCCACAGGAAAATAAGTGTCCCTCAGTGAAATGTTTAGATATTTAACTAACAATTGGTGTGGTAGTAGCTGACAGTAATCCAGAATAAATGTTCAAGTATGAACAGATCAGGTGTAACATCACTTCATCACATGATGTCTACTTTACTTAACTTACTTACTTACTTACTTAAACTTACTTACTTACTTACAGAAAACTGCTACTAACTTGTAACAAAGTCACTGGAGAGAAAGAATAAAGACACAAACCTAAAAGATGCAGTTGATGGTTGGGACTGAAAACAGCATCTAACATGTGTCTTGCTCCGTTTGTTCCTGAGCTGCAGCTCTACTTCCAAAATCCTCAGACTTTTCTTCTTCCTCTGCTTCCAGCTGTTTGAGCCGCTGTCTCCACATCTGTTAACTTCCGGTCAGCAACATTTACAGATGTTACAGCTCAATTTAACGTTCACTTCAACTCATTTGAGCAGCAGTCGAGAGAAAAGGCCTTCAGCTCGTAGCTACGGAGCACAACAACAAGCACTGACGTCACAACTGAGCAGCTTCTAGTGCAACGTCACTTCCGTTAGCTGCTGCTCTTCAAAATAAGAGCTCAAACTGAGCTCCTCCAGCTCTACATCATTCAGTTTCTGTGTTCCCATGGCAACTTGTAAATATTTCACTGAATTTAGACCCATCTGATGTAGTTTAAGAAGGATTAGTATTTAATCAACACAAACTAGATGATGTCATGAAAGATGAGCAGCTTGTGGTGCATCTTCAAGCAGAGCAGAAAGAAAAGTGTTGAATCTTCATGAACACACGTCTGGGATCAACCTCTTTATCAGAGTCCTGGAAACATCTGGATCCTTGTTCAGGATCTGAACAGCTGCTGTCTCCTTGGTCTTCAGGCTCAGACATTTGTCCACTTGGACAAAAACAGCCTTCAGCAATAAACTCCAGGACGGAGTGATGAGAGGAGCCGCCGAGCAAAGTTTGACCAGCTTTAATGTGTCAGCTTTAGTCAGTGTGACTGTGGACAGAAACTTGTTCAAGTTCTTTTTTCTTTTTGTCATTCCAGACACATTTAAATCACAGAGACAGGGGCTTGAACCGGCGATCTTCTGATCACAAGCTCACCTTCTTAACCTCTGCACCACCACTCCCACATGTTACTACTTGAATATGCCCACTTAATTCCTCATGACGGTATGATCTTATTTTTGGATTTTCAGAAAGCGTTTTGATTTTGGTGGAGCATACTTAAATTTTTGAAACATTCAAAGATTTTTTATTTTTTTCATTTACCTTTATTTATACAGGTAGTCTCATTGAGCCAGGAGAACTCATTTTCAAGACAGACCTGTTTAGGGAGCAAATGGTGGGGGTTAAGGGCCTTGCTCAGGGGTCCAGAGTGGGGCGAATGAGGGTGAAGGCAGGTTTGGGTGTTTCACCTTTTTCCACCCACATTTTTTTATGTTGTCTGTACCGGGGCTGGAACGGGCGATCTTCTGATCACAGGCCCACTGTGTCCAACCTATGCGCCACCACTCCCCCTATTTTGACTTTGGCAAAGACGTTTTTGAACACAATCAAAATTCTTCATACGGACATTAAAAATTGTACTACTTTTGTACAATTGTACTACTACTGTCATACTTTTATACTACTATGCAAAAACTCAGGACAGTGTTACACTTTTACTATTTTATGCTTATGTTTATTAAATGTTTGTGTTTTAGTGTTTAAATGTTACTGTTGCACCGAGGGACTGAGAGAAACGCAATTTCAATCCTGTGTATGTCCTGTACATATTGCAGTTCTGACAATAAAGTTGACTTTGACTTGAATTGTGTTTCCTTAGCAGAAGGAACAAGTCCCAGATTCATAATAAAAAGAGGGAGTGGGCAAGGATGAAGTGTTTCACCTCTCCTTCTCATCACTGTTACTGATTTTTTAGCTATCTTTATAAGAAACTTAAATCTTCGTGGTTTGTAAATTATGAATAAGAATATCTTTACAAGTCAGCTAGCAGATGAACTCTGTTATAAAAACAATTAAAAGCAGATTCCACTGGCTATCCAACCCATAGAAGCATTCTCCAAATCATCAGGCTTAAAGTTACATTTGGCAAAGTGTGAATTAATGAGCATTCATGGTTGCTCTCAGTCATTTTTATACAACATACTTGTCAAACTGGAGGTTCGATATCTGGGAAACTGCAAGCCGTTGTGTTAAAGTTAATGTTGAAAATAATATTACTAAATGTAAATTGATATTAAATAACTGGTTATAATGACACAACTCTTTCTGCTAGGACACTACTAAGACAGAAATATCTTCAGGGAGGCTGCTGTAAATGAAAGAGAGCTGGATCTGGAGGAATACACATCTGCTGTCAGATACATCAGCAAGTGTGTTGATGATGTCACCACGACCAGGACTGTGAAGTGCTACCTGAACCAGAAACCCTGTCTGAATGCAGTGGTCCATACCCTGCTGAAAGCAAAGGACACTACCTTCAGCTCTGGCAACTCACAGGAACTGGTGAGGCCAAGGACAAAGCTGGCTGCTGTTATAAAAGAGTGCCAAAGCAACATATGCACAGAAGATCCAGGGACATTTCTCCTTACAAGACCCACGGAGCATGTGGAGGGGCATTAAGGGCATAACAGACTATAAAAGCATTTAAGTCTGAAACTTAAATCTTGAAACATTACATTCTGAAACATTAAAAACTGAAACAGTAAAGCCTAAATAATTTGCCTGAATCATTAAAACCTGAAACATTAACATCTGAAACATTAAAGCCTGGCACTCTTACCTTGGCTTACCAAAGATGGCTATTGGGACATGGGAAGTAACCTTTCTAGCGTGGAAGGAGCCTGAGCTTGTGTGTAAGGTTGAGAGGTACCGACTAGCAATAGACCCCATTTACATGGACGTGGCGGGGGGAAACATAGTTGTTGTTTTTTTCAGATGTTGATTCTGTTATAAACTCGAGAAACCCAGATTAGTATGAGACCCGGAACGAGACAGACACAGGCGTGTACAAAATAACAGTGCTTATTATTTACAGTGAATAATAGTACGAAGCCTCTCTGCAGCTCAGGCTGAGGGGTGATGTTCGGTCCAACCTTCAATCCTTAGGAGAGTTGCAGAGAAGGAACAGGTCCAGAGTCCAGTTGGATGACGAAGGCAGGCAACTGGTGTGGACAAGGCACGAGGAGAACCAGGATGGGTCACGAGGAGAACCAGATCAGAGCACGAGGAGAACCTAGGACGGATCATGAGGACCAGGCCAGGGCACGAGGAGAACCAGGTCATAGCACAAGGGGAACCAAGCCAGGATCAGGAGAACCAGAGCCGAGGAGTCAGGAACACTGGAGACAAGAGAAACAGGTGAATAACTCTTTCAACTAACAATGTTCAGGCCAGAAGCACAAATACCATGAGATGGTGATATGATCCAGCAAAGAGTAGCACTGGACTGCAGCCTTAAGTAGGGAGAGATCCTCATCAGGTTGATGACCGCCAGGTGTTGACAATCAGCAGCCATCTTGGAGGAGGGGCTGCAGGCAGTGGTACTCTTACAGATTTGCGGGGAAAAATCTACGTTGACATGGGGCACATTCGCTGTAAACATGTATCCAC
>JBBPBX010054393.1:0-23487 GCA_038048925.1 Garcialebias charrua | reverse complement strand
AGGCTGATTGGTGACTCTAAATTGACCCTAGGTGTGAGTGTGAGAGTGGATGGTTGTTTGGTGTGAGTGAGACAGGTCCCTCTTGTAAATGAGTCCCTGTGACTCAACGCGGCTAGCCTGTATAAATAAAGGTTGAATGAATGAAAAAACAAAGACATCTGTTTTAAACATAAATCTATTTTCTTTAAAAATTGGTTTGACAGAGGAATAGTTCATGTACATCAGTTATTCAACAAAGACGGCAACACTTACTCTTACAGTGAATTTTTAACTACGTATAACTTTCCAGTACTACCAAAAGAATTTGCAATTGTCTTTGATGCAATTCCATCTGGTGTGAAAATGTTGATGTCAAATCCTGTACAAAACAGCACAAACTATTTAACTGAAGAATTATTCATTGGTAACTCTGACCCTTTTTTAAGTGAAAAAACAAATAACAAATGTATTAGAGAATTAATAATTAGAGAATGTATTAGTAAACCTGCTTCTATATTCTTCTGGGATAATTTATTTAATGATATCTGTTGGAAAGATGTTTGGTTGTTACCTAGAAAATACTTTATAACTAATAAGATTCGAGAAGTGTCCCTAAAGATTCTGCATAAATGTTATCCTGTAAACTATATAATCTCCAAGTACCGTCCAAACGTAGACCCAATGTGTTCACTCTGCCACAGCTCTGAGGAGACCATCATCCATCTCTTCTGGGACTGTTCTCATACTCAGGTGTTCTGGAAAGACATTTTCATGTATGTAAATAGAAAGTTAGAAATTGACCTACCATTTGACGCTAAAATTATACTGTTTGGTTTCTTTTGTCCAAATATTTCAAGTAAGAAAGTTTTTGTTGTAAATTTAATACTACTCTTAGCCAAATTTTACATCCACAGTTGTAAATTCTCCTTGCTAAAACCTAGATTTATAGTGTTTTCTAATTATATTTCCTCTTACTTAGCTACTTTAAAGTACTGTACTAATGCCAAAGCTTTAAAAACTAAAACAATCTGTAACGAATTTCTGTTGTAAGCTGCCCAAAACACATTTTTGTTTTTGTTTATGTGCCTTTATTCTCTTTTGTGCTATGCATGCCTTAAGTCTCGAGCCATGTTTGACATTGTAAGTTTTTTTTGTACTTGTTTCTTTTATAAAAAAATAAAAATAAAAAAAGAGCTGGGTAGAGCCGTCTGGATAACAGCAGACGACTGCTCGTAAAATTATACGACAGGTCTGGACCACTCGTAAATTTTGTTCGTATCTGAAAAAAATCTTAGGATATGAAAACATTGTTGAATGCCACAAATGCTCCTAAATCACTCGTACGCACAGTTTAAGAACAAATCTGTGCGTACGAACGGTTCTTGCACGAGGCCCATTACCCTGATGCATGCTCAATAATCCAGGTAGAAAAATCTAAAAAAGCTAAGTCTGGTCCTCTGGACATTCAAAAAACAACGTTTTGTTTTGTTTTTTGAATGTCCAGAGGACCAGACTTAGCTTTTTTAGATACTCAGAGACAAACACTGTTAGACCACAAATACAACCAGCTTGCTCACACAACTGCAAAATAGATGATACATCCATGATAGTGGAAAAAGAAAAATTTGTGGCATTCATATGTCATATTATTAATGTAACAATTCAAATGAAAAAGAAAAGCGATAAAATTCAGACAGTAGTAGCAGCAGCAGGTAACTTCTTGGACATAACGGAAGTACAAGCAGAACATATACACACTATGTTAAATACAGTCGAAACCTCGGGACACGGTCAAGGGAAACCAACAGAAGCAGAACAATGTATGGAAACTAAAATAGCAGAACAACAACCGGAAACTAAAAAACAAAAGAAAAAGCAGAACAACATATAGGAAATAAAAAAAGAGCAGAATAATAGCATGGAAATGAAAGAAACAGAATGTCTATTTGAAATTGAACAAGCAGTATAACAGCTTGGAATTTACAAGAAGTAGACTACATCTCGGAGCCAAAGGAAACAGAACAATATATTGAAATTAGAAGTGACGGTACAATATAATTTTAATTTTAAAGGTAGAATTTAGGGACGGAGACCATGGGCTGCACACTCATGCTCAGTTGGTGGCGGTATGCACCGATCAGTTGCTTGCAATCCGCCATGATAGAAAAGAAGAAGAAGAGTGGCAGGGAGGAGCAACAGCCAGGTAGTTTGCCAGAACAGTCATTGATGGGAATCTTGATAAATGGCCTCCTGGTACACCAAACGCCTCAAGCCCAACTGTCAAATCTTTTATGGTCTAATTGATATTTGGAGAGCAAAACATCCATATGACAGTTTATTTTGTTATGGCTGCAGTGGTCTTTGCCAAATGGTGTTCTCAGGTGGGAGAAGGGAAAAGCCTCCTCTCTACTTTAAAGTATTGTACCAATGCCAAAGCTTTAAAAACTAAAACAATCTGTAACAAATTCCTGTTGTAAGCTGCCCAAAACACATATCAGTGCTTCTTGAGAATAGGGACAAAATGGTTTTAAATTTCTTCCACCAAAAATGTTATTTATTCCTAAAGTTATGTATTCATACATAACAAATAATGTTTTGGGAAGGTAAATATGTTAAGGTGCAGGCTCCCAGCTGCAACATTTTCTTTTAAATTACATTTTTACTGGATCTGACAGAGAACTTTGTCAACACCATCAGACAAAAATAAATAAGTATAAAATTATTTTTTAATGAACTTATGACTGATATTTTTATTCTCTGTGGTGCCTTAATTCTTTTAATTATGTCCATGTTTTTTAAATTAATCATACCACAATCTAAACATTTATTTAGTCTGTATTTAATTACTCCAGTTCACTTGATACAAAAAACTATTTTGAAAGTAATCACCACAATGAACAGTGTCATTTATTAGTAAAAAAAAACATATGCACCAAATAGATGAATTCAGACAATTTACAAACAAGTGCCTATCAAGAAACAAAATAAATATTATTTTAAACAAAATGCAACATAAACTACATCTGACGGAGTTGACGGCACATGACGGTGTTGACACAGAACTGACGGTGGTGACAAACTAGTAAATAAAAAGAAAACATTGAACTTGAAATGACATTTAAGTAGAATAAAATGCTGAAATGTTGTAGAATGTGAAGACATGAAGAAAAAAAAGTGAAATAACCATATTTAGCTTTCAAGGAACATCAACATTTTTGAGAATATACCTTTCTCACTGAAGTCATCAACCAGGACGATTTTCAATCAAAATGTAGAAGATGAATGTAAACAAAAATATACAAGGCATAACTCTTTGAAATATATTGTGAACTATTTCATATCTTTCTAAATTGCTGAAAAGTCAGTATATTTAATCCCCAGGCAATAGACGTGTCACATATTCTCCTTCAATAAAGTCCATAACAGCTGGTGATATGCGGTATACACCCCTGGTGCTGCTCGTGCGGACTGGTGAAGATGGTTTCCCCAGCCTAACTAGGACATCTGAAAATGGCACAAAGCAGACATCCCGACAACCTTGTTTTTTTTTAAGCTAAGAGTTGGTCCATGAGGATGAAAAAATTCCACTTGTACATCTTTGTGCTCTTTGTCAATTTGTAAGGCTTTAGCCAGCCACCACTTCCCATCATACATCACAACAAGCCAGTCTTCACTTTGGACATCACCAGGGCCTATCGTGGTCGTTGTTCCTTCAGGTGTCTTGCTAGGCTCCTTCTCCATTTCCTCCATCAGCATTTCCAGAGGATTCTGAACTTTAGCAGTGGTTTACCTTTTATGGACATCTGGGTCCTGTGTTGTGTCACCAAAAGAGTGAATGGTTGGACTGAAGCACTTGCAAATCTGTGACTCCCCGCAAAAACATGAAAGAACCCTGCAATGGATGACATTCCCCTGAGCTAGCACTTGGTGAATGTTTCTTGTTCCTGGGATTGATTTCAGGGTTTGCAGGAGGAGAGAGTCATAAGACTGAAAATCATCATTTGTCACAAATTGCAGTTTGACACCACTTAAGCTGTTGGACACCATGTCAAAGAATAATTTGCCATCTATGATATCCTGGCCTCTTAGCACAATACTGTCAGCACATCTCTTCACCGTCGCCCCGATGCCATCTGGAGCACCCTTGCCATGTGATGTTGGGAAGAAATTCCATGTAGCTTTCTCAAATCCCAGACGTTGCGGGACAACACAGAGGAGAAAGAAGTTCTTTTTATTTTTATATTGTTTGCTTGGACCATCAGACCAAAAGTGGACAGTGTTTATAACCGGATATCTGATGTGAATATCTGTGAGGATTTGATCCATATAGGTCCAGATGGCTGCAGCATCCTGACGCTTTGACTCTGAGATTGTGCAGAATCCTGCTTTTTGTTGCCCAGTGTAGAACATGCCTGTGTGAAGTGTGATCTGCGGGAGATTTTGTCCATAGTGACAGGATTGTACTTCTGAGCTGTATTTACATTTCCAGGCCTCGGAAAAGTCAACATGAACAATGGCTGTATTTTCATCACAATTTGCTATCATATTCCGATACTCCTTGGTTTGATTTCGAACCAAGTGGACATGAGTGGTTGTCTCATTTTTTAATTTGTCTTGGTAGAGATGCATAAGCTCTGACAAGGTGCCAGTGTATTCCTGCAGTTTGGTGTGAAAGTGAGTTCCAACTTCTGTTTGCTCCTCTACGCGTTTCCACTGTGACCATTTTACTGGTGTTGTCCCTTTTTCTGGAGAAAGCCTTGAGCATTTGTTTAAACAGCGGGAGCAAGCACGCAAAAGACAAGACTCACTTGCTGGAGAACAACAGATAAGTTTGAAACTCTCTTCAAGGTTGCTGGTTGCCACAGCATTGAATGATTTCAAGACCTCAAGCATCAACATGGCATTCTCATGGTACTGACACAGACAGGTTTTTCGATCTGAGGCTCTGATGGGTGTGATATGGAAAGGACGCAAGGCACAGAATGATGAGTAACTAAGCTTAATATTTGGGTTTTGTTGGAGAAATACACCATGAAGGTTTTGCATTGTGTTAGTTAGAATCATTCTTTGACGTTTTACTTTATTTCTGGTGATGGTGTCTTGCTTGTCAGTCGTCATCCTTGAATTGTTTTCCAAAAACATGTGCACACTCCAGGAGATGCGCTGGAGAAAACTAGGCTTCCTTTGTTTTGGCATTTTTTCCCTCAATGTTTTGTAAGTCAAGCCAAACTCTTGAACCCGATGAAGTAGCCGATATTTCTTGAGAATTCTACCAGACAAAGAAAGTTGTGCGTGCTTTGCTACGAGTCTGCTTCTTCTGGGAGTATGATGGGCATTGCTTTTCAACTCTGCAGTCAAGGCATGGTGGAAAACTAATGATCTTTTGATTAATGGATTACTTAGTTTGCTCCCTTGAAGCAACTTTTTAGTCTTAGTCTGAGGTGAGTCTTGTGTTTCTTTCTTTTTACGTCTGTCTTTTTCTTTTATGCGTACAAGTCGCTTTTTTAGAGTGCTTCTCTCTTTTGATAACTTGTGAATTTTGTCTTTTAGTTCTTTGACCTGTCTTGAATGCCTTTTCCTCATTCTAGATCTTTCCCTTTCCCCTGCTGCACGCTGCCTACTGCTCCTTGGTTCTTCAAAATTTAAATCTACAGGACTCTTCGGTGGGGTATCTACACTTTTCTGGCCTTCCTTTGCTCTTTTTCTGCGTTCTCTTGACTCCTTTTGTTTTTGCTTCCAAAGTCTTCTCTTAAGTCTCTTATCTCTTTGACCCAGATCATTGATATGTTTTATTTTTCCCACTTCCACTCTCTGTCTCCATCTTTTCCTTTCCTTTCTTAAAAACTCTTCCTTCAGCTCAGGCTGGCTATTAATTTTTTCTCTCCTTCTTTTCTGATACTCCCTGTTCCTTTTCTTGCGCTCCTCCACTGACAGCTTTTCTCTGGCCATTCTATCCTGAAATACAGGCAATTATAATCAGTACACTGATTGTCATGGGATAAACTTACCCTTCCCTAACAAAATAAACCACATCTTATTAATTTTAAAGGACTAATAAAATTGCATTAAATTTAAACCATTAAACTATACAAGTTGCTGAAAATAATAAGAAACATGTTTAAAAAGAAATACTTGATGCATGTGAAGTGCTGTCATTTATGTAAAATACAGTAAAATGAATTAACTGCACACAAGTGACATTTGTCAACACTATCACTAAGAGAGTCAACACCGTCAGTTAAAAAATCTGATGGAGTTGACATCTGACGGAGTTGACAAAATGCCATGCTAGTTTCATTTATATGATGATATTCTGAAGGAGGCCATCTTGTAGCTTAGCAGTTCCTTTAAATCCTTAAAATTTACCAAAATTAAGCATTTATTTAACAAAATTTCATTAAAATTTTGAAAAATGTTACTTATGGTGTTGACACTTTATGGTTGTGACAAACAACTTAGGAATAAAAAAGAAGAAAAAACAAAAGAATAGTATTAGCTTACCAGAGCTGCCTAGCTCCCTGACCACAGGAAGAGAAAGGAAGTGGTCATGGGGTCCTCAGAATTACTGGTGCTCCTCAATAATGCCTGATTTTTTTTACATTGTTTTATGTCTGACGGTGTTGACAAAAACTGAGGACACAATTTCAATTGAATTTGAAAATACATTAAATTACTTTTAATTGCATTCATTGATACTTATGAAGTTAGTTATTTGAATACTTATATTTAGTTGACATAATATATTATTTTATAATTATTTTAATTATTTTAAACTATGATAATGTGTTGAGTTCTGCTCCAGGACAAGGGCTTTTACAGACACCATCCACCTTCTACAACGTTTAAAATAAAAAAAATATTCAGCAAACATCAGAAAAACATACATTGTTGTGCTCACATGACCCAGGTTAGTTTAATCAGATATTTGAAAAAAAAATATTTTGTGTATATTTTATTCAAAGTTTGTGCTTTATCCACAGGACCTGTTTTGTCCCTGTTCTCAAGAATCACTGTTGTACATGTTTGGATCGATCAAAATTTCCTATAACTAACTGTTCACAGATTAAAACATAGGAACAACAGGACACAAGTTATCGATCTTATAATAACTTATATCTCTGCAGGCATTTAGCTTAAGTTTACTGTCTTAAAATAAGAAAGTTTCAGAGTAGGAGGAAGATGAAGGATGAGGAGAGGTACTGTCTTGATGTGTTTTAACTAGAAACATGGCAGCTCTCCGGCCGATCTCGGCTACACGTTGGTACACGTTGGCAAAGCATTTGACAACTTTGTTACCTCATGAAGACGGTCAGTCCCCAGTTGGTCCAACTGGCCAGTTCGTTTACCGTTCTCAGCGTCTCCAGACGTCTGCCTTGACTCGAACCGAAGTGACCGCATTTCTTGGTTTGAGTTTCAGAATAAAACTTTCCTTGGAGGAAAAATCATTCAGAGGGAGCTTTCCAGCTCTTGAAGATGACTTATAACTTGGCATGTTATAAGTCTTTAACTGATGACATGGTCATTAGCGTGTTGACCAGACGATCATCAGTTCTTTGGAGAAGACCATAGTTTGAGACTTACTCCAGCAGACTCTGCAAGTTCCAGCAAAGCTTAGAACTTTAAGAAGGGATCTGAGATCAGTGACTTGTCCTTCTCCGATTGGTTCAAACGAACCAGTGGATGAAGGTCACTCGGATAGGAGAGATCAGTTTTTTAGAACAGAGAAGAAGTTGTTTAGAATGAAGAGAGAGAAACAGATTAGACTGGAGCCAGCTTCATAAAACAACTGATTAAAACTGTATTCTAACTTCTAACAAAACTGAGGAGTTCAGTCTGACATATTAATTCACTTTCACCATTTGATTCATCATATGAAGAAGTGATCAACATTTTGAAATAGCATAAAACATGATCAAACAATGACAAGTTATTCTCAGAATTAATTCTGAATTAACACACATTAAAAGGAAGTCTCTTCTGAAATAATGTGTTTTGATTCAAATAAATGTAATAAAAGTATTACTGTCCCTTCAGGAATAACTCCCAAAAAGTTCATTACTGAGAGCGATCAGAGAAATGTTTCTGAGGTCAAGGTTGTATCAGAGACCACCGTCTGGTTCACTACAATAGGGAAAAACATACTACTTTTTGCATGTCTAACAAAATTGTCAGGTCCTCTGGGTGGATTCTTCTTTGTTGAAGCATTTTTTTTTTTTTATCCAAAAGACTTCTTCAGTCTGAGAAGCTGCAACAAACTCAGTCTTATAATTAGCACCTTCTCATGGTGGATCAACCAGTTTGCTGATGACAGTCAAAACTAGTGTCCACATGCAAAAGGAGGATCGTCAGCCTAAAAATGATTGTTAGTGCACTTATGGTTAAAATCAAAAAAGGCGTTCAATACAAGATCAACTGGACTTTATTTGTTGCAGAAAACGTTTCACCCTTTATCCAAAAGGCTTTTTCAATTGTTTCAATCGTTTTCGGCAACAAATAAAGTCCAGTTGATCTTGTGTTGAACGCCTTTTTTGATTTTATCATGTCCTGGACGACTGAGAATCTTCACCAGCATATGCACTTATGGTTGTTTGCTATTCACAGAGGGCTGAGTGATCCTAGCAATAACAGCATTGTAAGAGGGAGACGGTTGAACACAGAGGCCTCCACCCCTGTTTATGATGAATGGGTTATCTTCACAAAGATGTCTTCCTTCATAGATAGAGAGGAACATTGGTTTGAGAGAGGTGTGAAGGAAGCCATTTTTGTGAAGAGAACCCATCCCCTGACCTGGGATTTGAACTGGGCCGACTAGCTCGCTGAGAGGCTGCAGCTCTACCAACTGCGCCACCATGCTGCCCACCATCAAAACATGACACACAAAATATGTAAAACCATTTATCTGGTGTCAAACCCATGTATTTTAACCACACAACAAGAGGTGGTTCATTTTTCTCTCACATATCTAAAATTGTCCAAAGGTGTCACTTTTTTCCCCTGTCGAACACTAAAATGCCGTAGATGTTGCCCTTGTTCCTAATTCCAAGGTCAGTCAAGGAAAGCAAACCCATTAAAACTTTACAAGCAGGAAACACCCTTTCCATTAGTGATTTAAGCAACTCCACTGACGGATGCCATTTGGGAAAGCACCTCTTCCCTCTGCCAGTCTGTAGAACAGCAGCTAACAGAGCGGCAGCTCAGCGTACGGTCTCAGCTCTCTATGTCCCCCTCCCTGGAGGATAGACTCTGGGCAGAGCAGGGTGTGTGTTTTTTTAGCCCCGAACAGGCTAAAAATAGACTGTGTGCTTCCATTCACACCGAGCTCCCAGCCTGTGTGTCCACAACTTAGTTTCCACTGACAGAAGCTGTCCTCCACCAACCAAGACACTTTCAGATGACTCCTCTTCATTTTTAGTGGACTGAGGGTGGGAGATAATACAGTGGTAGATAACTTTACTCACTGGCTCAACAAGCTGTGCTATGCAGCAGAAAGACAGTGGAGGACTACTTTGAACAGAACAAACAGAGTGAAGGTGATTTTGAAGTTGAAGGTTAAATGTCTGAAAACATTTACTCATTGCCTTCTACTTTGATCTTTTAATTTTCTGCAAAAACAATCTAAACGTTCGTAAAAAGAGGAAGTTGTCATTTATTTTAAAGCCGACATAAAAACTTCAAAAATATCATCTTGTAAAATTTGCAGCACTATACAATAATTAAATTTAAGTCTCAACTATGATTTACGGTAATCCTAATTTCACATATGCAATATGCAACATGAGCTCTTTAGCTTTTTCTTGTTTGTGTGTACTTTGCAGGGAGCCATAGTACAACCGGTTTTTTTTTTTAAGACACATTGATTTTCTAATTGTTTCAGGAGTCAACGTTGAACAAGTGCAGTTTTTTAATGTAAATATATTTTATTGATTGCTTTTACTGACAGTATGAAATTCAACCACTTTGGTTACTGTTTATTAGGAACAAACTGATCCAAATGAAATAATTATATTGCAAGCAATTTCAAACCAGTTGCATTGATATAATTTGACATCAGTCTGTTTACTAACTTGTTTGTATCAGACTACAGTATATTACTATTTCTATCAGAGCATTATTTCATATTGATACCCAGTTCCCACTGGATGATGACCCCACTGTGCTGTCTACGACCTCCACCACCTATTAGACATGGCAGGATCACAGCTAATTTAGAAAACCTTCAGCATGAAGGCAGTTATGATGTTGCACTTTATTTTTATGAACAGGTTTTCCCTGCTATTTTCAACATTCCCATGATGCTCTTGTGGCCCTCACCACGTTCTCTGAGATCATGTTCAGTTGCAGCTACAAACTAGGATATCAATGCATAAAGGTAGATGTCACAGGTGTCACATCTGGGCTGGGTTGTTTCCATTATTTTGTCATGATCACATAGTCTAGTGGCCAGCTTGATCAATCCTGCTTCAAATGCTTGATGACCAAGTCTCACCTGTGCTTGCAGGACTCATTGATACTTCACACATGGTGAAACCACTTTGTATGGAAACCATAAGCCTCAAAAGAGCCATTTTGTTTTACTAGTTGGAAAGCCCATCTTGTTCTTAATATGCACTTGAGTAACTTGTGAAACTCTGCATAAGCCATCCACAATCTGTGTGTTTTTACACACAAATGAGGTCATCAAAAGGTGTGAAGGGAGCCTAAGATGAAGATACTTGTGTACCACTGAGCATGAAACTTCTCAGTAATTTATACTTTTTATAACGCAAAACAACATGCGACTAGATCGCTGTGGTGACCCCTAACGCAGGGAAAAAGCCGAAAGAAGAAGAAGAATAACGCAAAACAACAGGCTTATGGTCTTAGCTGAATTTTGACATTTATGTTCAACAGCAGAAGTTGTCACCTTTGGATAACACCACAAACAGTTGTACTGCTGGACTGAACATTTTAGGACAACTTTTGGAACAGTAGCTCTCGCTCACAAATACAAAGTACAGACATTC
Source organism: Garcialebias charrua (assembly GCA_038048925.1). Lineage (NCBI taxonomy): Eukaryota > Metazoa > Chordata > Actinopteri > Cyprinodontiformes > Rivulidae > Garcialebias > Garcialebias charrua. The sequence goes on along the minus strand of JBBPBX010054393.1, from coordinate 12,505 downwards.
TGTATAATGTTTAAGCTTTTGCTACTTCTAACGCTTTACTGCAGCCTGGCTTGTTGTGGTAGACTTTTCCATATTATCCTAAAGAGATGACAAGCTAAATAAGATGTAATTGGGTAAATGGAGTGGCTTTGGGTGTGCACATTTGTTGTGCTTCTGGACCAGTTTCTTGTGGAGTCAGGTTTGCCTTCCTGCCCACGTGCATCACTCTGCAACTCTGACTCTAAAAGCATGATGGGAGCAGAGCTGGTGGGAGGATGTGAGGTAGTGGTAGCTCTGGCTAATTATTAAAAATGACCATAATTATGGGATTATCAATGCCCTTGAGTGGGTGTAGTGGTAAAGAGAGAGGCAGGCAAACATCCAACAGGGGCGCAGGCAGTTCCATGATCCAAACTTTTTTTCTGTTTGTTTCTTCTAGCTAGACTTCGATGCAATGCAACTTTTTTAAGACGTTGCTCCATTGAATTGCTCATATGAGTTGAATGACTCACGGCAACAGCTCTCATTTGAGCATCTTCCCTGCACTCATTATGAGCTGATCTTACTTCTGAAACTTTATTTTCTCAACAAGTGGTACGTTGATGATGGACACTGCCACTGGACCTCCTGATCAATTGAGGAAATTTTGCTTTCTAATTTTTGTATTGCCTAAAAGTATAGTTCTATTTCATCCCTACTGATCACCAGAGGGCAGTGCTGAAAGCACTGAATATTCCCTTTGCGCATGCGCTGTTCAAGTAATTACATCAACGACGTCACACAGGTGTGACCGGATAAGCAATCAGAGGCTATATAGCCTAGCGTTATCCGTAATTCAGTCCTTCTTTCTTCTCGCGTGCGTTCGATCCAAGGCTACAGGCCTTTGGACTTTCTTTTCTCGCTGTCATTGGAGGCCCGACTGCCTGTTGGCCGGAGCAGTGTGTTCACCCTCCGTGGGCCGCAACGGTTTAACCTTTATTGAGGTATTTCATTGGGTTACGGTGGCTTCGCCCCTCTCCCAAACCACAGTGTTGCTAATGTGGTTCAACACTGGTGAGTAACCTTTGCTTATTCGCGGCGGCTCCGTCCGCATCGGAGGAGGCTACCGTGTGGTCATGTAAGTAGTCTTTACTTTGCCTTGACTGCGGTTTGTTGCCATTGGTGTGGCTCTGTCCGCTTTCTGAGGCAATTTCCACGTGAGGTCGACACATGGGTAAGTATTACTTCTACTGAGGTTTATTGTGTAGCCAGCTGTGTTCTGGTCTTGTTTACTTTGGGAAGGCGAGCGTTCGCACACCTTCCATAAACTATTCATAAACGTGCCTTCCTCATAGACAGTTGATAGACAGTTGGGCTGAGCTAGCAGTGCTAGTCTTCTTGAGTTTTGGTCTTGTTTTCTATTGGTGACAGCTAGCGTACGCACTCTCTCCCCGTTAACTTTCGCCAACCTCATACACGGTTGGGCTAAGCTAGCGGTGCTAGTCTCTTTCAGTTATTTGGCCTTGGTATCTATTGGCGACGGCTAGCGTTTGCGCACCCTCTCCCAATTCATTTGCCCGATTCACTTTTACCAACCTCTCCCATTTCATTTTTTGCCCGATTCACTTTTTTCCAACCTCATACTCATTTGGGCTGAGCTCTTCTGTTGGTGAAGGCTAGCGTTTACGCACCCTCTCCCAATTTGTTTCTGTTTGTGAAGGCTAGCGTCCGCGCATCTTCTCCCAATTCGCTTCTATTGGTGAAGGCTAGCGTCCGCGTACCCTCTCCCAATTCATTTTCCGCCAACCTGGTTCTCTATTGGTGAAGGCTAGCGTCCGCGTACCCTCTCCCAATTTTGCCCTCCTTCTTCTACACTTGAGAACACTGCCTACAGTAGGGAGTATGGACGGCTCTCACTGCTGTACAGATTGTAGGGCCGTGTTCCAGGTGGATGGCAGTCACGACCTATGTCCTACCTGCCTTGGACATGACCATCTGGTGGAGGCCCTTTCGGAGAACCCCTGAATGAACTGCAGCTTCATGCCTCATTCTGTAAGAGTGGCTTGGCTGGCCCAGCTCTACCCCGAGCTCAGCAGTGACCTCCCGCCGTCTGGGCAGGAGGCTCTACCCAGCCGCTCGAAGCACCGGACTGAGGCTGCAGTCCCTGTGGCCCCTCTTAGAAAGAGGCGAGCCAAGTCTGTTCGGGGTCTTTCCACAAGAGTGGAGCAGCTGTCCGTTGAATTAGCGGAAACAAAGTCCCTTTTGCAGGTACGCCAACTGGGGGCTGAGCCAATGGCAGTGACTGGACTCTCCTTTCCACCCATGCCTGAGCTGGCTGCAGAAGAAGATGTCTTATCCTTGGCTACCTCTGCCTCTCATTTTTTAGGGGATGAGGAGGAACAGTCTGTCTCTGTGACTAGTTATTTTTCTTTGTCTAGGAGCGCAGTTAGTGAGTCAGGTGACGGCTCTATGCAGGACGTCATGCGTTTGACCCTGGCATCCCTGCAGTTGGACATCCCACAGCCAGAGGGGTCCACCGGGAAGTGCCTTCTTCAGGTGCAGACAGGCCCCTCCTTCATTTTCTGTCCCTCCATCAGAGGAGTACTTTAAGGAGTTGCATGGCTGCTGGTGTGACCCAAGGACCCGGGCGCGCCTCTCCGCGGTTGCCCAAGTGTTGGCGGCCATGCATGAGCCAGCTACGGCGGGATTGGATTGCATGCCGTTGATCCAACCTGCTGTTGCCGCACTCATTTATCAACAGAGGCTGCCCTGCACAGTGATGTTCAGTGCCCACAACCTTGGTGTCGCATCACGGACGAGTTGCTATGTAGAGCCTATCGTGGGTGCTGGTCGCCTCAGCAATTCCTTGGCACACCTCTTGTTTGCACTCTCCGCGTCCCTTCAGAGCACCAGTGGTGTAACAGCGGCAATGGGTTTTAGTGATACAGCGCTTCAGGGGTTTGCGCTGATGATGAGGGAATTGGGGCACGTGATGTCCTTCTTGGTCCAAGCCTGCCGACAGGTCTGGTTGGCACAGTCAACATTGGCCGAGCCGTGTCGTAAAACCCTCCATGATCTTCCGGTGGTGCCGTTCGGTCCGGTTACCTTGGAATCGCTCGAATGGACCATCCAGGCATGACAGACGAGGCGGCAACTTTCAACCCTTAGCAGGGCGATACCCCCTCCACCTTCTCTGCATCTGAGGCACCCGCTTGCTGTCCCCGGCTTTCAGCCGCCTCAGAGTCCTTGCCCTCGTGTGGCTCAGCAGAGACCAATCAGGACCTTTCGTGAATCGGTCCACCAACCAGCTGGACCGGTCCAGACCACGGGTTCTGGTCGCTGTCCCCCCATAGCCCCTAGGGGCCATGGAGGGAGACGTGATGCCACCAGGCCGACCGTCGGATATTTCTCCCACCAGCAGCTCAGATACTGGGTTGCTCACGCCATGGACGCATGGGTGGTTGCTATTCTGACCTATGGTTACCGGCTACAGTTCCGACGGCGGCCTTACATCTTACACTGGGTCAAGATGACTGTAATCACCGACCCGGTGAAAGCCCGAGCACTAGACCAGGAGCTTTCCATCCTCCTGGCCAAGGGTGCAATCGAGGTAGTGAACCCTCTATGACAACCCAGAGGTTATTACTTGACTTACTTCCTTGTGCAAAAGAAGACTGGTGGCTTTCGTCCCATTTTGGATCTGAGGTAGCCTGGTTAAAACCAGACCCTTATCCTTCACTTCGCTTCGTACTAGGGTCTGGGACTTCTCCCATAGAAAAGGATTTCTCCGGTAGATTTTTGACCGGACCAATCCGAGAACAGAAGGCGGAGTTTTGAACGACGTCAACTGACGTCGTCAGTTTGCCCTGCTTGAAATGGCTGCCGCCACAAAGGAATCTTCAAGAAAACAAGGTAAAAAACTATTATTTCTTTGCTGAGAAAACATATATTTCTTAGCTGACGTTATATCAGAAAGGTTCCTGAGCTTAACAGTTCCTAAATCAATTCACAAAATGGTCAAATCTGCTGGATTTAAATTGTTTCGGTTTGACATTTTCCAAACAGCCTCGGGTGCGCTACGAAAATAAATTATAAAAAATCAAATTTTATCTCAAATGTTTCATCCAGGCCAACAGTCAGTAAATTAGAGCCATATAATTACACACTGGTAGCAGAAAAAATATCCACCGAGTGGTTTCTGAGCTATTTATCTGAATAGTTAGCCTGGACCTCGCCAGGCTAAACTAACAAAACTCTGCCTTCTGTTCTCTGATTGGTCCGGTCAAAAATCTACCGGAGAAATCCTTGTCTATGGGAGAAGTCCCAGACCTTAGTACGAAGTGAAGTGAAGGACAAGAGTCTGGTTTTAACCAGGCTAGATCTGAAGGGACTCAACCAATATTTGAAGGTACTGCTCTTCCACATGCTCACAATAGCAGAGGTCCTTCAGGCGGTCACAGGGGGAGAATGGTTCACATCTATAGACCTGAAGGATGCTTATTTCCATGTGCCTGTTGCGGCAGAACATTGCCGCTTTCTCAGGTTTGCCTATCGGGGACGCCAATGGCAGTTCCGGTTACTCCGCATTTGGGCTCTCTATTTCTCCGAGGGTGTTCACTCGGTGTGTGAAAGCAGCCCTCTCTCCCTTGCAGGCCTGCGGGATGAAGGTTCTGTTGTACCTAGACGATTGGTTTCTCTGCGCCCCGTCTCGGGCCTGTGCCATTCACAACACGAACCGCCTTCTTGCTCACGTGTCCCAGGCAGTGTTAATTTTGTCGACTAATTATTTTCGTCGACTAAATGTTTTCATTGATTTGTCGACTAAAATTAGACTAAAACAAAAAAAATTCTGATGACTAAGTAATGACTAAAACTAAATGATGTTTTAGTCACATGACTAAGACTAAAACTAAATTAAAAATAGCTGTCAAAATTAACACTGGATTCAAGTACTGCTTGTAGTTTTACTGTTAAAAGCAAGGTTAGACAAATAATGTTTGAAAAAAGTTTTATTTGTTGTTGTATGTTGCATATTAATATTAATATTATGGTTAAAACATTGTTTTGTTTTAGTAACTACAGAGAATTGATGAAAAGTTTTTACTATGTATAACTTAGTCGACTTAATTGACTGTAGATTTAGTCGACTAAATGTTTTCATTGATTTGTCAACTAAAATTAGACTAAAACAAAAAAAATTCTGATGACTACGTAATGACTAAAACTAAATGATGTTTTAGTCACATGACTAAGACTAAAACTAAATTAAAAATAGCTGTCAAAATTAACACTGGTCCCAGGTGGGCCTCAATGTCAATATGGAGAAAAGCTGCCTGCTTTCTTCATGGACCATCACCTTTCTTGGAGTGGTTCTGGACTCACCATCCATGACTGCTCGCCCATCCATTTAAAGGGTGGGCGATATACTCCAGTTGGTCTGTCGGTTCCGGCAAGGCAGGTAGCTCCCCTACGTTGCCTTCCTTCGGCTACTAGGCAAACTGACCTCAGTCACTCGGGTAGTACCCTTAGGTCTGCTGTCTCTTCGTCCCTTGCAGAGGTGGTTCAACAACTTTTGCCTAGACGCCAGCCTGCACAGGCATCGCAAACTTGCAGTGACAAGGCCATGTCTTTATGCCCTGACTCCATGGAGCGACGAAGCTTATTTGTCCATGGGTGTCCCCATGGGGGTGGTCGTGTATCACAGGGAAGTGGTCACAACAGATGTCGGCTCCACAGGATGCGGCGCTGTATGGCAACAAAGAGCGGTTCAGGGCTGCTGGGGCCAAAGGGACTGCTCTAAGCATATAAATGTGCTGGAGCTGTGTACAATGCATTTAATAATAATAATAATAATAATGAATTCAATTTATAACGCACTTTTCATTAATGAAAATCTCAAAGTGCTACAAGGTGCAACAGAAATTAAATGTCAATAAAACAAGTAATAAAACAAGTAAAATCAATAACAGTATCAACTAAGATCAAAAGTAGAATCATGAGGAGGCAGAGTATGCTCGGTTGAAAAGAAAGGTCTTCAAGCCGCTCTTAAAGTCAACCACAGACTGTGGGACCCTCAGACAGTCAGGAAGAGAGTTCCACAGGCGGGGGGCAGCCACACTGAAAGCCCGGTCTCCCATGGTCCTTAATTTGGTTCTCGGAATGTGAAGGAGATTACTGTTCTGTGACCGCAGCGACCGGGTGGATGAGTGTGGAATAAGAATATCCTTCAGATAATCTGGTGAAGTTCCATGTAAGCATTGATGTGTAATGAGAGCAGTTTTGTACTGAATTCTGTAGGCGACAGGAAGCCAATGAAGGTTATGAAGAATGGGCGTAATATGTTCAAATTTACGAACTCGCAACAAGATCCTTGCAGCACTGTTTTGAATATATTGAAGTTTCTGAAGGTTTTTGCCAGGGATTCCAATAAACAGGGAGTTGCAGTAGTCGAGCCTGGAGGAGACAAAAGCATGGACGAGCTTCTCAGCATCGGAAAAAGTTAGGGATGGGCGAAGTCTAGAGATGTTTCGAAGATGGAAGAAGCAAGTTTTAAACAGAAGCTTAATGTGATTTTCAAATGTAAGATTGGAGTCCATTTTTATTCCAAGATTAGTAACAGAGGTGGAGAGGGGGATGTCTTGTCCAGAAAAGGAAAGTGTTGTTATAGTAGATGTCTGTACCTGGTGAGGGGTGCCAATCAGTATGGCCTCGGTCTTGGAGCAGTTTAATTGAAGAAAGTTCTGATTCATCCATGCCCTAATTGCCTCCAGGCAGGCAGAGAGGGCAGTGAGTGAAGATGGAGATGACAAGGTGGAAGATGAGGATGCTCCAGTCCTGATGTAAAGCTGTGTATCGTCGGCATAACAGTGAAAAGAAATGTTGAACTGATTAATAATTTGACCTAAAGGCAGCATGTAAAGGGAAAACAACAGGGGCCCCAGAACCGACCCCTGAGGGACACCACAGGAGACAGAGACTGTCTGGGACGTGGCGTTGCCAAGACTAACACATTCCAGCCTATTGGAGAGGAAAGATTTAAACCAGTCCAGGACGGTGTCACAGAGACCGACCTCCACATGAAGACGGTGGAGGAGGATACTATGGTCCACAGTGTCGAAGGCTGCAGTGAGGTCAAGGAGGACAAGGATGGAGGGAGAGCCAGTGTCAGCAGCCAAGAGGACATCATTAGTAACTCTCAGCAGTGCAGTCTCAGTACTGTGAGCTGCCCTGAATCCAGACTGGAACTTCTCATACAGGGAGTGTTGTTGTAAGTGATCCTGCAGCTGAGCAGCAACTGCTTTTTCCAGCACTTTAGACAGAAAAGGGAGGTGTGAAATTGGGCGGTAATTAGAAAAAATGTCGGGATCCAAATTAGATTTTTTCAGAAGAGGCCTAATGATGGCAGTTTTTAGAGGCAGTGGAACATGACCAGATTGAAGAGACTGATTTATTATTTGAGTGATAAGTGGGCCTATTGCAGAGTGATTGGATTTTATGAGAGACGAGGGGAAAGGATCCAGGGCGCAGGATGAAGGCTTCATTTTCTTGATGATGGCCTCCACCTCACTCTGAACAACTTCGTCAAAGCTGTTAAGGGTCCCAGAATGCAGACGGGTAGATGGCACACTGAGAACAGGGAGGTTGTGGAGCTGAGATCTGATAGTGTCAATTTTGGTTTTAAAAGATGAAAGAAACAGCTCGCATTTTTGAGCAGAGTCCTCAAGAGTTTGTTTAATGGGATTAAAGGCACGGTCTGCAGTTTCTGTAAAGCCCTGAAACTTAGGAAAATTTTGAGCAGAAACCCTTCTCCCTCCTCCCCCTTGGACTCTGGCTGACCTGCAACTCCGCCTCCTTAGCTCCTCCTCCACAGCTTGGCCTGTCTCGTGAACGCGCATGCATTGTAAACACAGTTCTAAGATGGCGTCGGCGCAGTCACCCGATCGACTATTTCCTTCTCAAATCTTTGCGTATTTGTAATAAAGTATCGTAAATTATGTATAACCCTTTCAATAAGTTATGTTATAATACTTTGCTGCAGTGTGTGACATTTTATCTGTGTTACGCATCTATTTTTGAAACATTGTCGATGGTCTTCAGACGAGGAATTTACACCCACCCAAGTAACAGAGAACGTTAACTAACGTTCTGATATGGTTCTTACATGGTTCTGTTAGATCACAACGTTCTTAGAACGTTCTTTGAAGGTTTTTACTAACGTTTGAACAAACCTAGATATAACGTTCTAACCTAACGTTCTTAGAACGTTCTTTGAAGGTTTTGACTAACGTTTGAACAAACCTAGATATAACGTTCTAACCTAACGTTCTTAGAACGTTCAACAAACGTTCCCTTTGCCATCTGCCAGTTTCTACACAAAGTATTTTCACACTGGTTTATTTTTCTGTTTTAAACGTTTTGTCAGTTTTTTGAAACAGCTCGAGCTGTTTTTTTATATTGTGTATATATATATATATATATATATATATATATATATATATATATATATATATATATATATATATATATATAGTATATTGTTATTATTATTATTGAGCATGCATCAGGGTATTATTATTATCATCATTATTATTATCATTATTCAATTTTATTCTGCGTTACTCCAGGCGTACGTGAAACGTGAAGTACTGCTTTCTGCCCTTTTTTTTTGTACGTTCCAACCAATCAACGCCACTCTTGCTTATCAGGTTGCATGTGAACTTTGTCCTAACCAATCAACGCCACTCTTGTTTATCGAGGGAAGTAGCATGTCATCATATCCAACCAATCAACGCTTCGCGCGCTTCGTTCAAATGTAGCTACATCCTGTTCATCTGCTGCTGGGACAAGAAGCTGTTGTTGTTGGACTCAGCGCTCGTAAAACTTGCTTTTTATTAGACGTCGACTGGTCTGACTCTGGACGACGACTGGACATTCAGTTGGAAGTTGAAGAAGGTAATCTGTTCTGTTTTCTTTATTTGCTAGCTGTTTTAGCCACTTGAATGAACAAAACCTGCTGTTGCTAAAAGCTAAGCTAACAACGAGCTAAAACGGGTGTTTATGCTGCTGAGGCAGATAATTTGAGGCAAGTAAAACACTGCAGGTTAGGTTATTCTAGCGTTTAAATAAGCCATATAATGTATGCTACGAGTTATTTTTTATTTTTTTGGCTTAGTTCCTGGATGGTTTTTCAAAGAGACAAGGCCCCGCATCCTCTCGATGTTGCGTCGCATTAACACACATGCCATAGCCAGCAGAACAATAACCGCAGCCAGGCTGAAATACTAATTTACTTTAAATACGTATTTCAGCAACATACTGTTTTTGTAGCTGCTTAAACAAGAGGCTGAAGGAAGACCTCTCATTCACACAGTCTTGAGAGGTCTTGAGAGTCAATTACTTTCTGACAGTTTCATTAAAGATTTACTGGTACAGTACATGAGATATTTTACTAACAGTTTGAAAGTGGCTGATAGGTAGTTATTTTAGATTTCTTGTAAACCTGTCTTAAAATGTAAGGGGTTCTGGACTTTGCAGGGGTCTGAAACCTGCGGCTCTGGAGCCACATGTGGCTCTTTGGTCCCTCAGCAGTGGCTCTTCCAAGCTTTGATCAAAAATAACTTTAAACTGAATTTTATTTGTTCTTATAACAACAAAAAGGGCTAGTTTTAGCAGTTTTTCCTGTCTTTTCCTTTGCAAATGTGTGAATACTAGAACTAATAGAAGGAGTAAAACATAAGTTAACTTTATTTATTCAAAGTAGGATATTTAATTTTTCCACAATTAAAATAATTTACCTAGACCTGCATAGTTCATTATTTTATTTTTTAATTGGGAAAGATCACATTATTTTTCCTTCTTTATGATAATCTGGTCTTTTTTAGTCTTAAAATGTAAAAATATCAACAAATCATTAGACATTTTCAGCTTTACAATGGCCAGAAAACTACCGGTCAGAAAATTGTCCTCTCACAAACTTAAAGTGGTCTGTGGTGATGTTTAATCATTATTTGGTTAACAAGATCCATGTGTTTTGCAGGTGCCTGTTGTGCCGGATGTAGAAGTCCCAAGGCGAAAGGTGAAGTCTCTACGGACTACCAGCTCAGCCTTGCTGGTTGGAGATCTACGGGAGAGAGTTATTGGCCAATTGAAGTTTGACTGGGAGGCAATCGGGGGCTCATAAAGATGTGGAGTCAAAGCCTTTGGCCAACACAAAGCTTGATACTTGGTGAGTGTATATAATGTAGGACAAAACTCTGCTCTCTCCTCACCATCCTACTACCTCCTGCAGCTCTTCTTCATCAATCACCTGTACATAGGGGTGTAACTAGGGATGTCCCGAGCCGATCACGTGATCCGGAAATCGGTCCCGATCACGTGATTTCAGACTCGACTCGACTCGGGCGTTACACACCGATCAGGGATCGGATATATATGTGTATATTTATTCTAAACACAAACGGGAATATTATATTAACTGTATGTTGAGTTACAGAGTCAAATTGTCTCGGAACAAAACATGCACAATAGTTTTGCAGCAGTGCCTGCCGTAAAGCGGTGACTGTCGTAAAAAAGAAGCGGAACGCGGCATTAACTTGAAGTGGAGGCAGCGATGTCTGTCGTGTGGAGATATTTTAAAGTGGATGACAAATGGAAAGTTCGTATTTCATAAGGAGGTAAGGAAAAGGCTGCATTTAACACAACAAACCTGATTAGGCACATCAGAAACAAACACCTGACACAATGCACAGAGTTTAACCAGACAACCCAGCCCAGCTCACGCTGCAAGAGGCTTTATAATTTATATTTATCTCATAAAGAAAAACATACACTTCCTTCTGTGAAGCCACAGGAGGAGAGTTAAGGAGTGCTGTTCAGAAAAGCATGTTACTAGCCTTATTTTATAAAACTGACACTTTAAGTTTCTTATTTGTTTACATGCCTGCTCAGGTTCTGGTTCTGCTCTGGTTCTGCTCAGGTTCTGGTTCTGCTCAGGTTCTGGTTCTGCTCAGGTTCTGGTCAGGTTGTGGTCATGTTCTGGTATTTTAAGTTGAGCTGCTTATTTTAAATTAGACATTTATACTGTTGCACTAAACTTCAATGTGAAGAATTTTATTTTAAATCTTATTACTTGATTGTTCAATCTACCTCACAGAAGTACTCTGTTAAATGTTAAGGTAAATAAAATAAAAATTAAGGGACATCTGGATCTGTTTCTTTTTTTTCCCCTTAATTTTAAAAATGTATTTTAGAAGTATCGGATCGGGACTCTGTATCGGCCAATTCCTAAAATTAAAGGACTCTGACTCGGGGCCAGAAAAACCTGATCGGGACATCCCTAGGTGTAACGATACACAAAACTCACGAGACGAGACGAGAAAATCACAGATCTTGCGAGAACGAGACGAGATTTTAACATTAGTTCAAGAAAACTTCAAAGATCGGTTTTATGCCGCAAAAAGGCTTTTATTCTGTTTTAACATGTATTACAAACCCAACTGATGTCTTCATTTTACTGATTGAATCTCCTTAGACCTTAGAACGTTCAACTTTGTTTAAAAAAATAGATATTCACGCAGGACTTTCCAAAACTGACTCTGCAGCCGTCAGAGTCAGAGAGTCTTTATTGTCATTTGCACCGCATGTGGTACATGTGATGAAAACGAGATTATGTACACGGGGTCCCAGTTACATCCAACAACAAATGTAAGAGAAAAACAGTAATAACATCTAGAATTAACTAAGAAAAACATCAACTAGTAATACACTAAGCCTAGTATAGTGGAAATAAACAGCAGCACGAACATGAGTTTGTATGAGCAGATGGTCACAGATGAACACAGCAACAAGAAAACAGATCAGCATCAGCACAATGTGATATTTTGCAGTGTTTATTTTTTATTTTATTTTTATTTATTCATGAGTCTAACAGCCTCAGGGTAGAAGCTGTTCCTCAGTCTAGTGGTTCTACATTTGATGCTCCTCAACCTCCGTCCTGAGGGGAGTGGGGCAAAGAGTGAGTGTGCTGGGTGAGTGAGGTCTTTCATGATGCAGGTGGCTCTTTTCCTGCATCTGGAGGTGTAAATGTCTGTGATGGTGGGGAGACTGACTCCAACAGACTTCTGTGCAGCCTTCACCACTCTCTGTAGAGCTTTCCTCTCTGCAACTGTGCAGCCTCCATGCCACACATTGATGCTGGAGCACAGGACGCTCTCCACTGCACACCTGTAGAACGAGGTGAGAACTGGGCTGCTCAGACCAGCACGTCTCAGCCGTCTGAGGAAGTAGAGTCTCTGATGACCTTTCTTGATCAGGCTGGTGGTGTTGTTGCTCCAGCTGAGGTTATCATTCAAGTGTACACCCAAGTATTTGTAGCTGGAGACCACTTCCACTGCAGACCCACCTATTTTCAGTGGGGCGTGGGTGTGTTTGTTCCTTCTGAAGTCCACAATCATCTCCTTTGTCTTCTTCACATTCATGTGAAGATTATTCTCTTTGCACCAGCTCTCCAGGTGTTCCACCTCCTGTCTGTAGCTGGACTCATCATTGT
>JBBPBX010054391.1:0-23487 GCA_038048925.1 Garcialebias charrua | reverse complement strand
ATTACACTCTGAAAGCAGAAAAAATATCCACTGAGTGGTTTAGGATGGAAAAAGTAATTGTTTAGGGAGCTAAGGCTAATGTAGTTAAATCCATCAGTGGTGTAATTAATGCTGTACATGTATCTCTATATTTAGGCTATATGTAAATATAAACCATTTTTAGCTTTAGGTAGTATATACTGTACTGTATCTAGAAGTTATTTGGCTAGATATTTGATGTAATAGTCAGAGATGACATACTTATGTCAAAACAACTTTGTAATCTGTCGCCTCCTCCTGGTGCGATCCCATATCTTTCTTAGCTAAAGCAGGAATGAGTCCCTCCTGTGATGTCACTTCAGGTTTACCGCTGAGGGCACTATTTTTAGACAGAGTAGCGAGGGAAGACAAAAAAGGTAGTAGCACATTTTATTTTGAGATATGATCGTTGGTTACGTACTGTAACCTTAGATTCTATGAGTGTAAGCTGAGCCCTTTAAAAGCTTCGCTTTGTTGGGTTTATCCCTCGCGCTTCGCGCCAACATTGAAGACTTGTAGTCCACGCCCACCTGCTGTGGGCCCGCCCTGAGGTCCAGTATAAATTGCCCCTGGACCGTTACTCTGTTCCCAAGACAATACTTTTTTCTTCTGTCATATAAGAACCAGGGAGGCCCCCGTTTTAAAGGGCTCAGCTTACACTCATAGAATCTAAGGTTACAGTACGTAACCAACGTTCTATTTCGTGTAAGCAATCGCCCTTTAAAAGCTTCGCTTTGTTGGGTTAAGGCGGAGCAAGATGTAGTCCATGCCTCACTGGGTCTGATAGAACCAACATACCTTGACACCCGTCAACACCTCAACAGCAATGATGCACCAAGGTGCATAATAACAGGTGAGCAACCTTAAGACCTCGACTGGCTGAATTAGATTTATTCAGAACAGACCAGGATATAATCAAGTTTAACCTGATTGAAGGAAGTTTTGACCAAAAACAATACCCTTCAATAAAGACAGAGGCAAACTGTGTCAATTCATCAATATTTATTGATGTTTGAAAAAGAACAATCACTCCGCCATGGTCCTAAGAACAGGATGTGTCAGAGAGGAACTGGATACATCCTGTAAATAGAAACGAACAAAAGGTGTAGGTGACGACCACGATGCGGCAGAACAGATATCCTGTACAGAGAGGCCCTTGTTAAGGGCTGCTGAAGCCGCCATCGCTCTGGTGGAGTGACCTTTAATACCATCAGGAGGCTGAAGGCCAGAGGAGGTATAGGCCTGTGAGATGGCCTCACACAACCAGTGTGACAGCCTCTGAGAGGTCAAAGGTTGACCCTGAGATTGTTTCCTGAAATGTACAAACAATCTTTCAGATTTACGCACCTCTGCTGTGCGAGCTACATAACATTTAAGTGCTCTGACTGGGCAGAGCAGATGCAGCCGTTTCTCCTCTTCATTACCATGAGGAGGGAGATAGAACCCGTCAAGAGTGACGATACGGGACCTAAAAGCCGTTGTTATGATCTTAGGGATGAAAGCAGGATTCGGCCGAAGCTCTGCTGAGCTTCCATCCCCTTGGATCTTTAAAAGGGAAGGAGAGACCGACAGGCCTGCCATATCACTTACTCTCTTTGCTGATGTTAACGCCAGCAGTAGCGCTGTTTTAAAAGACAAAAATTTCAGAGAAATTTTGTCAATTGGTTCAAAAGGTTCCTTAATTAATGCACTTAGTACAGTAATTAAGTCCCACTGAGGGGCCAGTGAACGAGAGACTGGCCTCAAACGACGTGCACCCCTCAGAAAACGTTTCATCATGAGATGACTAAACACTGTCCTGTCATTAAAACCTTCATGACAAGATGATATAGCAGCCGCATAGATTTTTATCGTACTAAAAGCCAGATTCCTGTCTAGCAGCAGCTGTAGGAAGGACAAGATGGAGCTTAGAGAGCATGAAGAAGGATCCACACTTCTATCCAGGCACCATTTCTGAAAAGCAGACCATTTTGAAGCATAAACAGTCGTAGTGGAATGAGCACGTGATCCTTGTATAGTTTTTATAACGTCTTCAGAAAACCCAAGGTTTTCTAAGCGTTTACGTTCAGTAACCAAGCCAGTAGATGTTGACCTACCACAGGGAAACTCTTTATTGCTCCTCCTGCCTGTAGGAGAGCGTCGTCTCTCATGGGAAGCCTCCATGATCTCATTGTCAGCTGTTGCAGCACCGGAAACCATGGTGCGTTCAGGCGCTCTGGAGCGATCAGGATCATTGACAACTTTTCCTCCCTCACTCTCTCTAGGACCGCTGGCAACAGTGAGGTTGGAGGAAAAGCATAAATCAGAGTCTTTGGCCACGGTCTGTGGGCAAAGGCGTCCACTCCCAGTGGGGGAGCGTCCAGGGGACTTAAGGAGAAGAACAGGGGACACTGAGCGCTCTCGCGAGACGCCATCAGGTCCACTTCCGCTCTGCCGAATCTGCTCCAAATCTGAGATATTATTTCGGGATGCAGAGCCCAATTTCTGTCTAGCGGTCCCCCGCGGGACATAATATCTGCTCCTTTGTTTTGCAAGCCTGGGATGTAAGCTGCTTTCAACGATTTTAGGTGAACGCGAGCCCAACAGAGCAGCTCTCTGGCTGCGTCCAGCAGCTGGAGCGATCTGACTCCGCCCTGGCGATTTATGTACGCTGCCGTGGCTCTGTTGTCCGTGTGAACTAACACGTTCTGATCCCTGAGCAGATGGACAAAGTGTTTGAGAACTTTGTGAACTGACATAAGTTCCAAAACGTTTATGTGAAGAGACGTGTCCGCTGGCCACGTCCCGCCCACCGAGTGAGACAGATAAGTCCCGCCCCAACCGGAAAGAGACGCATCCGTGAAGACCGCCTCGTGTGACGTCACTCGGCCCAGGGGAACTCCCTCCAATAGAGTGCAGGGATTCCCCCAGAAAACTAGGTCTGCTCTCACTGACTGTGGTACCGTGATCCGACGCCATTTGTGGCGAACTGGGTCGAGTTTCAGACGGATAAACCAACGTTGCAATCTGCGCATGTGCAGCAGAGCCAACCTGATCACTGTGTGAGCTGCAGCCATGGTTCCTAACAGCCTCATGACAGTCAGAGCTGTTATTGTCCTGCCGGGCTGAACACGCTGGAGCAGTGACGTCAGCGAGTCCCTCCTCTGCTCTGACAGGACAGCTGTCATGCTGACTGAGCAGAGATTTACCCCCAGAAAAATGATTTTCTGAGCAGGAATCACAGAACTCTTTTTCCAGTTTATTGTGAACCCCAGCTGTGACAGATGATTCACCAGTGCAGACGTTTGTGCTTCCGCTTCCGCCCTGGAGCGGGACAGGAGCAGAATGTCGTCGATATAAAATAATATCTTCATTCCTCTGGAACGAAGTGGGTGAAGCGCCGCCTCGATGATTTTGCTGAAAGTGCGAGGCGCGAGCGCATACCCGAATGGGACTCGATTGAACTCGTAACAAGCCCCCTGGAATGCAAACCTGAGATATTTCCTGTGTTTGTTTATCACCGGAACGTGGAAGTATGCGTCCTTCAAGTCGATTGAAGTGAACCATTCCCCGTGACTGACATACTCCAGAGCACGTCTTATCGTCAGCATGTGAAAGGGGCGAGCCACAATATATTTGTTGAAAAAAGACAGATCTAAAATCGGCCTGTAACCCTCTGGTTTCTTTTGAACCAGGAAATACTTTGAATAAAACCCGGTTTCCTCCTCCCCCGAGGGGACTCTGGAAATTGCGTTTTTCAGTAATAACTCCTCCAGCTCCGACTGGAGAATTATTCCCTGTCCTGGGGACGACAGTTTCGTTTCCAGCACTCCGTTGAATTTTGGAGGTGTCTCCGCAAACTGTAGAGTATAACCGTTGCAGATTGTTCTTTTCAACCAGCCGTTCAGCGTGCATGTGTTTAACCACACGTCGCTGTGAGCTGTCAGAGGAGAAGCATGTGTGCTTTGAATTGAAGAAGATACCCTGGCCTCTACCGCCACCTTGCGGATTTTCTCCGCAACGGTCCATGGGAGGCCGGGCTTGAAAGGGCTGATTGACAGCTGACGCGTCACGGTACAAACCTGTGCATGTTAGGTCAAATAGGTCAGTGGATGATGCAGTCAACATGGGACTGCATTTCATCCTGCAGCATCTAGACCACCCGGGGACTTATGCAAGAATCCTGTTTCTTGATTTTAGTTCAGCATTTAACACCATTGTCCCAGACATTCTCTCCACCAAACTCTCCCAGCTCACTGTTTCTCCTGCCATGTGTCAGTGGATCACCAGCTTCCTAACAGGCAGGACGCAGCAGGTGCAGTTGGGGAAAATCATGTCCTCCTCACAGTCCATCAGCATTGGTGCCCCTCAGGGTTGTGTGCTCTCTCCACTGCTCTTCTCTCTATACACCAATGACTGCACCTCTAATGACCCGTCTGTTAAACTCCTGAAGTTCGCAGATGACACTACAGTCATTGGACTTATCAGTGATGACAACGAGTCTGCGTACCGACAGGAGGTGGAACGACTGATGTCCTGGTGCAGCCTGAACAAACTGGAGCTGAACACACTGAAGACAGTAGAGATGAGAGTGGACTTCAGGAGACACCCCCCAGAACTGCTGCCCCTCAAAATCTTCAACAGCCCCGTGTCTACGGTAGAGTCCTTCAGGTTCCTGGGAACCACCATCTCACATGACCTGAAGTGGGAGCCCAACATCACCTCCATCCTCAAAAAGGCCCAGCAGAGACTGTACTTCCTACGCCAGTTGAGGAAGCTGGACCTGCCTCAGGAGCTGCTGATCCAGTTCTACACTGCAGTCATTGAGTCCATCCTGTGTACATCCATCACAGTCTGGTTTGGAGCAGCCACAAGGCAGGACAGGAACAGGCTGCAGCGAACAGTGAGGACAGCTGAGAAAGTCATTGGGGCTTCACTGCCCTCCATTCAGGACTTGTACCACGCAAGAACCAGGAAACGGGCTGGAAAAATCACCACAGACTCCACACACCCGGGTCACAACATGTTCCAACTTCTCCCGTCTGGCAGACGCTACAGATCTGTGTCCACTAAGACTGCCAGACACAAAAACAGTTTCTTCCCCCAGGCCATCACCATCATCAACAGCTGATCATCAGACATCCATCAGCGTGACCCCCAACCCATTCACATCCCCCATGTGATGTGAATCCTTCTGTATTTTGTGTATTATTTGTACGTTTTTTTTATGTAAAGTATCTGTATACATTAATTTTTAGCATTTTTAGAGAGACACTTTCTAGAGAGACACGAACAGCCGGAAACAAATTCCTTGTGTGTGTCAACATACTTGGCCAATAAACCTGATTCTGATTCTGATTCTGATTCTGATGTTTCTGCTCGAAGAGCAGCAGGAAGAGGTGAAAAAGTCCTGGTTAAAACAGGCTCATCATGAGTTTTAACTGGTTGAAAACCATCAGATGTGACTCTGCTCTGTTTAAACAGTTTAACACTCTCAGTTTTCAGATGTTTGTCAGAGCGCGCCTTCTCCTTCGTGTGAGGAGGGGCTGCTGAGTTCACCCAGAGTTCGCTGCTCGCAGGTGCACCTGCAGCTGCAGTTGCAGCTGCATGGCAACCCACTCCTTGACGACAGAAACTCATTTTTACCCTCTGGTTGCTTGAAAAAACCCGGCTTGAAACAGCCTCAGAACTTACTTGTGGAGATGTGCCAGTAGAAACAGATGAACTCACATGTGAATAAGACACACTGTTCCTTGAGACAGTAATTTTATTGCTCTCACACAATTTACTGTCATCAACACCCGACACAGCTCCGGCGCCCCATCATTTTTTGAAGTATCTCTTCCTCGTGTCCTGGTTCTGGCCCAACCACGAGGATTGCCTGCCTCTGCCACGGGGGGGTCCGAACCTCTGGAAGTGAGGTGGTTGGCCCCTGGCCGCTGCTGGTGGTGCTGGCGCGGCGAACGTGGCTGCAGGGGGTGCCCGCTTTTGCTGCTGGCGGAACGCCTTGGCCTGGTCCCGGTACCGGACTGGCCCCTGAGTCGAGCGGGGTTCTGGTCGCTGGGGTGTCACGTGTTTTTGGACCTGCTCCAGCGCCTCTGATGAGGACTGCAGCTGGTTGAACACATTTTTGAAGTGTGGCCCAAATAAACCGTCAGCAGACACCGGCCCTTCCAGAAGCTGCCGCTTCACTTCATCTGGGATGGCTGGGGAGAGCTTGAGCCAGAGCTGGCGCTGGAGGAGAGTGGCCCACGCTGAGATGCGCGCAGAGCACGTGGCCAGTGCCGCACACAAATTCGTGATGATGTCTGCCGCCTTCCCGAAGTTGTCATCTTCGGTCTGGCGGGAGATGTACATGGCCATCAAGGCGACATTATTCGAAGCAGCTCCCACCTGTGACGAGCACTGATGGATCTTGTCTGTCAGTTTGCTCGTGAGCTGGTCGCTGGTAGTCGGAGGGGTGATCCGGGTGCCCACATGCTTCGCCGCCTTGACTCCAAACACCGCGGACAGCGCGGGCTCCAGTGGGGGCACGGTGGGGAAGGACTGGTCCGTGACGCCCAGGACTTTTGATATCTGGGCGTAGGACGAAACTGGCGCCTTGAGCTTCAGCGGCTCGCTGGCCGCGCTCTGGAGCAGGGCTGAGACGTCAGCGACGCACGGCCAAATTGTGTCCTGGTGCCCACTGCTCTGCGTGGCGAACCTTCCTGCCAGCAGGGGTGAAGCTGCCTGGGCGGTCGCCACAGGCACCTCCAGCCCGCAGACCTCTGCTGCCATCTTGATGATCTCAGGGAGCGCGCTGAGCAGAGAGGTGTGTGCGCTCGGCGCGGTCTCCGGTGGAGTCGCCGGACGTCCATCTGGCGAGGATGCTCTACTGGTTGTGGAGCCGATGGTGGAGCGTGGGGGCTGAACCGGGTCCCTACCTCCGAAGCAGGCTGGACCGCGGTCGCCGGCAGGTTCCGCTCTTTCGGTGGGAGGGTTGGGGAGCTCCACACCTTCACGTGGACAGGTGGGAGCCGCCCCGCTAGCATTCTCAGCGCCGGAGAATATCGGTGAAGCGGGAGCAGCGTCACCGCAAGGTGATGCTGCCCCGTCACAGCTAGCCACCTCCGAGGGAGACGTGAGAGAGTTCAGCTCCTCCATGAATTCCTCGACACTCACGTCTCCCCTCGGCTGACACTCGACAACCGCCAGGCTGAAGAGGTTGAACCGGCGCGCCCTCTCCTCCTCAGATAAAAAGCCGCAAGCGGGGCAGGAGGGCTCTGGAACCATAGCTTGCCGAGCGTGGACAGCTCCCAGGCAAGCCTCGCACAGGGGGTGCGGGTCGGAAGACAAAATGTAGCCTGCCACGCACGTGGGGCAGGACTTAAAGGTGGTCCTAAAAATGGACATGCTGAGTCTTTCTTGTTGAACAAGCGTGAAGAAAAAATGGGAACAGAGTAACGGTCCAGGGGCAATTTATACTGGACCTCAGGGCGGGCCCACAGCAGGTGGGCGTGGACTACAAGTCTTCAATGTTGGCGCGAAGCGCGAGGGATAAACCCAACAAAGCGAAGCTTTTAAAGGGCGATTGCTTACACGAAATAGAACAGGGAGCGCTTTTCCTGCAGTCCACAGCCCACCAGGAAATATTTAAAACCTCGCGCAGCCAGCTAGGACATGAATTCATTAATTTCAGTCATGGAGTGAACGGAGGATGAAGCGATTACTTGATTTTTTGCAAAAAAACCAAAATAAAAGTCCAGTTTAGCGATGAAGAAGGGGAATTTAATTCATTTGTGTAACATACAAAACAGTCCGGCGCCGGGGAAGTTTATTGTGAGACAACGCGCATCGCATACGCGGTCGTAAAATTTGAGCTTTGCGCGTTCGTGCCCTGCTACGCTTTTGCCTCTTTGTACGTATGGCGTAGTGTGGCGTACTGCCGGGGGCTTTAGCGCTCCACTTCTCTCTAGCATCCTCCTAACATGTATATATGTTCATGATCAACCACTCCGGTCAACAACTGCCCGCACTAAGCTCGATAAACTGGTGAGTGATCAACAAAGAGGTACCTCCACCTCCTCCACCTGTGCGTGTTTTCTGCAGAGGCAGGAGGAGACGCAAAAGACAAACCGTGCAGGTCGGTGGAGAGTTGGAGGTAACCAGGAAAACTTGGAGTGGATTTTTAGTGGTTTGAGTATTCTCTTATTAATCAAGTGGAATTTCATGAAGAAAGAGAAACAGCGCCGACTGAACTAATGTTTCATAGTAAAAGTGGGGGTGTCCAAATGAAAAAAAAATTTATGTGAGGGGGACACGTCCCCTTCACATATGATGGTTGTGATGCATATGTTGTACTCGCAATGTATATAATAAATATTTTAACGAAAAGCATGCATAAAAAGTCAAAAATCTTTATTGTTTTTATTACTGCATATATTCCAAATATTGAGTGTTTTTGCCAGATATTTAAAAACTACTTTGGAAAAATACAATCGGTCCAACAGCACTGGGATGACCTCCAAAAGTCGCTCCTTTGTCCTGAAAGAGTGTGACGGGCCAAATCTCCAGTCTGTGTGCTCTGCGAGCGAGCGTGAGCCTGGCAGCGACGCCTGTCTTCTTGAGATGGGCAGGATTTCTGCGAGCCATCTGGGAAAGCTCCAGGTGGATCCCGGGAGAGCCTGGGACCTGAAAGTGCACCATTATTTAAAACGTAAAGTCTTAAATCTTGTTGATAAAATGATAATCCTAAGCAAGAAAACACATCGCTGATAAATCTTGACGTACATCATCTTTCCCAGAACACTTTAGAGGATTTTTTTTTTTATCACAAAGCCCTTTTTAGTGGGTTTATTACAGAAAAATATGTAAAAAAAAAAAATGAAAGAGAAATTTTAAGATGCACAGCTTTATGCCTCTATTCCTTTGACGTCTGAAGTTTTAATGATAACCTTGATTCATGTGTAGATCAAACACGCAGAATACACGTCGGTGTTTCTTGCACAAAGTTTAATCAGCCAACTCGTCTTCAAGGATATCAGTGAGTGGTGAATAGTTACTCAGTTAAGATATAGTTTTATTTTATTTTATTTGGGAATTGTGGTTTAAGAAAGACTTGTTTGCACTTTAAGTTACTGAAAAGGGGATCATTCAGATATTTTGATCTGGAATTGTGTGTAATGCAATCCACTTTGTTCTCGGCCTTGCCAACCAGTCAGAGGATGGTAAACATTAAATTATTGACTTCAACTGAATTAAAATAGACTTAAAAAATCAGTGATGACGAAAAATACATTCTCTCAGAGAGAAAAATTAGGTTCACTTCAGTCTAACTCAAATTGTACTAGTGTACTGTAATAAGTCAAATGTTTTATCTAGTCTTCTCCTCAAAGAGTGTATTGAACAGACAAGATCCCACTCTTTCTCACCTGACCCCTCTTTGCTTAATGTAATCAATATAATAATAATAATAATAATAATAATAATAATAATAATAATAATAATAATAATAATAATAATAAATAAACTTTATTTGTATAGCACCTTCCTACAATGCCTTGCATTGACCAAGGTGCTTAACAGGATAAAAAGATGAATAAACTGGAACAATAAATCAATGAAAATAGAATAAGAAACAACAGCAATAAAAGAAGGCAATGGAAATAAAAAATGCTACATACTAAAATAACACAAGTAATAAAAGTTACACACTGAAAGCTTTTTTGAACAAGTGGAAATAAAAAGGCAATGGAAATAAAAAATGCTACATATTAAAATACCAAAAGTAATAAAAGTTACACACTGGAAGCTTATTTGAACAAGTGGAAATAAAAAGGCAATGGAAATAAAAAATGCTACATATTAAAATACCAAAAGTAATAAAAGTTACACACTGAAAGCTTTTTTGAACAAGTGGGTCTTCAGTCTGGTTTTGAACAGAGTCAGATCAGAGGTGGCACGCAGCTCAAGGGGGAGGCTGTTCCAGGCTTTTGGGCCGGCAACAGAAAATGACCGGTCTCCCCATTGTTTGTACCTTGAGCGAGGCACCTCCAGCAGGTGTTGACTGGCAGATCGTAAATCTCTGCCGGGCTGATGGGCTTTCAAAAGTTCTGAGATGTACAGAGGAGCAAGTCCATTCAGAGCTTTGAAAACAAACAGGAGCAGCTTGAACTGTATCCTGAACTGAACCGGGAGCCAGTGTAGAGAGGACAGGACAGGAGTGATGTGTTCATATTTTCGTGTGTTGGTCAAAAAGCGCGCGGCAGAGTTCTGTACAAGCTGTAAACGGGAGATGGAGGATTGATTAATACCAACATACAAAGCATTACAATAATCAAGTCTGGAGGTCACAAAGGCATGGATGGCCTTCTCCAGATCACCACGGCTGAGAAATGACTTGACTTTGGAGAGCAGACGGAGCTGGAAAAAGCTGGTCTTGACAACAGAACTGATCTGTTTATCAAACTTTAAGTTGGAGTCAAGCTGCACTCCAAGATTTCTGACCACCGGGTTGAAGTGGGGGAGGGGAAAACCAACACTGGGACTGGGAAGGATGTTGCTGGTGTCATCAGGTGCACCAAATAAAATGCATTCAGTTTTATCTGTGTTTAGGTGGAGGAAGTTTTGAGAGAGCCAGTGCTTAATGTCATTTAAGCAGTTGACAAGAGTGTTTGAACTGAGTGAGGGGTTGGGAGTGACTGGCAGATAGATTTGTAAATCGTCTGCATACATGTGAAAAGACAGGTTATGACGTGCAATGATTGATCCTAATGGCAGCATGTAAAGAGAGAAGAGGACTGGCCCTAGAATAGATCCCTGTGGTACGCCAGAGGTCAGAGGGGTTGATGAAGAGGAGGACAGATCGCCTATCATGACAGAAAAAGTTCTCCCAGACAGGTAAGATTTGAACCACTCAAGCACAGCTCCCTGGAGGCCAACCTGCTGAGACAAGCGGTTGATTAGTACCTGATGGTCGACGGTGTCAAAAGCTGCTGAGAGGTCTAACATCACCAGCAGAGCAGGGTTTTTTGCATCCAGGGACAGAAGAATGTCATTCTGTACTTTGAGCAGTGCAGATTCAGTACTGTGACGAGCTCGAAAACCTGACTGAAATTTTTCAAACAGGTTGTTGAGTTCTAGAAAAGATTGAAGTTGAATAAAAACAATCTTTTCTAGGACCTTTGATAGAAATGACAGATGTGAAACTGGTCTGAAATTAGAGAGAGCTGTAGGATCTAGGCCTGGTTTTTTGAGAAGAGGCCTGACCACAGCATGTTTGAAAGCAGATGGCACAAAACCTGAAGATAGACAGCTGTTAATAAATGACAAAACACAAGGACCAATTACATCAAAGGACTGTTTGAACATTTTAGAGGGAATGATGTCCAGAGAACAGTTAGTTGGTTTCATCTGCTGAACCACCTTGGTGAGGTGAGGGAGTGAAACCAGGTCAAATTGGTCAAAAACAGCTGTGGTTATTGCAGACGCACAAGACTGGATGGTGTTGGATGAACTGACAATGTTCTGTCTGATAGAGTCTATTTTGTTGACAAAATAGCTCTGAAAGTCATCGCAGGTAGACTGTGTGGCAGTTTTCAGAACATTGACAGATGGGTTGATGACAGACTGGAGTGTGCTGAAAAGCGTCCTCGGCCGGTTGGAGCTGGTGGAGATTAAATTGGAGAGGTACTGTGACTTGGCCTGTTTCACAGCATTATGATACTCACAGAGACAGTCTCTCAGTATTCCTTGAGATACATGAAGCCGGTCGCGCTTCCATATTCGCTCTGCTTTTCTGCAACGTTGTCGAAGAGCTCGCGTCGTTTCGTTGAGCCATGGTGAAGGTTTGTTCTTTGAAGATGCCTGTTTGAGAGGAGCGATGGAGTCCAAGATCGTCGTGCAGGTGTGATGGAAGGAGCTGATGAAGTCCTCAGGATGTAGAGATGGGTCCAGGCTGACAGCAGAGCAAAATTCAGTGCTCTTAAAGGCATCAGTGAACTGACTTGGAGTAGATGGGGTGATGGAGCGGCAGAAACGTGCTGGGAGAATAGCCTTCGGTGCAGGAGAGGTGAAAATTTCAAATAATATG
Organism: Garcialebias charrua; assembly: GCA_038048925.1. NCBI lineage: Eukaryota > Metazoa > Chordata > Actinopteri > Cyprinodontiformes > Rivulidae > Garcialebias > Garcialebias charrua. The sequence goes on along the minus strand of JBBPBX010054391.1, from coordinate 11,420 downwards.
GAAAATGGTCTGATATTTGCAATGGTGAGATCCCCGTGAAATGGCTGGACTGCAGTGATGACCTCATTTGGCTCATGTGCAAGCTACTGATGGTGGATGGATGGATGGATGGATGAATGGATGGATGGATGATGAACATGTCTATTCTCAGGAACAGAAGTGTCTCTGGTTTACAGTGTAACAGATGGGAGGATTGATGAAATGATGACACAACTGGAGGTTGTAAGAAAGGAAGCAGAGAGAAAAGGGGGATAGAGAGCAGCATCCAGGCGTCTCAGAGGAAATGGATTAATGTCATGTGTCTCATCGCTGTGTGGCACTTTGCCGAGTGCCCCCTCATAAAGCACCCCCACATACATCTGGTGGGAGTGTGAACCACTAGTCTTTTTGTCTTTCATTCTTTCTGTGGAGGAATGAAGCTTCACACATTGTGTTTTTAGGTTGCTGTTAGAAAACTGATGGTCCAGCAAACAGCTCCTGACTGAGTGTAACATTGCTTTATAATGAAAACACTCTTTTAAAGGGGTTTCTGGTGTTCACCAGATGGATATTAGGCATTTGCAGTACTTGATAAACAGTGAATTCCATTTTACTTTCATGTAGACACAATACAAATTAAAGTCTAACAAGAAGCAATACAGCTATAAAAAGGCACTCCACAGAGTCTCTGCTGGTGCGATGGTCAGGTGTGGTGGCCAAATGAATTTATTGTGTGAAAGCTTTTAAACCATTAACATTGCTGAGATTGGTTTGTCTTCCATCCATTTTTCAGCTTGCAACTTTTGGCTTATTTCAGTTAATTTCTGCTTTTACTTCTGATTTCTCAGCAACATTTCAACCATTTCTGTGCTACTACAGCTTGTCAGTGAATTTCAGCGTTTATATGCCCTTATCAGCTGATTTATACTTAATTTAGTTTTTATGAACTTTCAGCTTCTTCCTTTTATTTTTTTTATTTTACATTTACATTTATTTAATTTCCCTGTTTGTTTTTTATTGAATTGATGTTTTCTAGCTACATTCATCTGATTGTCTGCTAATTTCAGCTGTTTCTCTGTTAAGCTTCTTTTTTGTCATTTTACCTTTTTTTGTTTATCTTTTTTTTTAGCTAATTCGGGCTTTTTACACATTTCAACTTTTCTTTCCATAATTTCATTATGTTTCTGCTGCTGTTAGTTTTGTTCTGTTAATTTCATCTTTTTCATTTACTTTCAGCTATTTCTTTCAGCTATTATTGTATTTCAAGTAAGCTTAAGCTTGTTCAGCAGCTTTTAGCAAAATCATTCAGAAACAAACGGCATTTTCGCTGAAAAAGCTATTTCTCTAGTTCAAACTGTGAAGCCACCAATGTAATAATGGGTGATACCTTGAATTTAAAGGCATTTGCTTGTTTAAAGGGTACTTGCAGGAGGAAACTGAAAAGTAAGATCAGGATCTATGGACAGCAGGGGACACTAACCTTTTTTCATTAACTGATGTTGCCCCATACAGAATATTTGGAGGTAGGAGAGACCACTGATCAATATAGATACTGCATTTATAAAAGCTCAGCACATCCAGGTTTAAGACTTGAATAAGACTCTAATGAGGCTCCACATATCACAACACTATTTTTGCTGTGTTAGCATGAATAAGAAGTTAGAACTACAGTATAGTACAAGTAAATACGGTAATGCCTTGACAATTTGTGGCCTTTAAGAAACCTATCTTCATACATTTTATTCTGACAACAGAAGACAATCTGTATATTTTCAGTATTTTCTTCCTGTTATTTTTAATTAACATGAATATTATTAATTCCGACTGTGCTTTGGACAAAAGGCTACATGTTTGTAACAACAGAACAGGAACTGAGTTATCTTTCATCGACTCGACCGTTCATACAAACTTAGAAACTGATTCCATTAAGGAAATTTGACACATTCCCTGCAGACAAATGAGCTGCTATTATTTTGTTTTCTTATTTGCAAACATCTTTGCTAATTTGGAAACAAAGTTTAAAACATACAAACTGTATTGAATCATATTGCACCATGGCAAAACTGCTTTGAATCATATTGATTTGCAGGGTGGATGGGTGGCTGGCTGGCTGGCTGGCTGGCTGGCTGGATGGATGGATGGATGGATGGATGGACGGACGGATGAACGGATGGATGATGGATGAGCAGGTGAGTGGACAGATGGATGTTGGATGGATGGGAGGGTGGATGATAGAGGGATGGGTGGTGGATGAATGGATGGTGGGTAGATGATTGATGGATGGGTAAGTGGGTGGGTGGATGGGTAGATGGATGGATGGATGGATGGTAGTTGGATGGATGGATGGATGTGTGGGTGGACAAATGGATGTTGGATGGATGGATGATGGATGGATAGCTGATGGATGGATGTTGGATGGATGGATGGATGGATGATAGATGGTTGGGTGGATGGATGGGTGGACAGATGGATGGACAAGTGGATGAATTAATGGATGGATGGATAGAAAGATGGATGGATGGACGGACGGATAAATGTATGGATGGATAAATGGATAGATGGATGGATGTTGGATGGATGGATGGACAAGTGGATGAATTGCTGGACGGATGGATGGATGGATGGATAGAAAGATGGACGGATGTACAGACGGATGGTTGGATAGATGGATAGAAAGATGGACGGATGTACAGATGGATGATGATAGATGGATAGAAAGATGGATGGATGTACAGATGGATGGATGGATAGATGGATGGATGGATTTTTAAACATCAGAAATATTGTGAGTTATAGATTCAAACAAACATGAACTATAAAACTTTTGTTATATACTGTATTGTCATATCTTCTTATACTGGAGTTTTGTTGAGGACGTATTTCAATCCCTTCTGCTCAACCCTCAGAAGAATTCAAATTCTTCTTGTCATTCAAGTCAAATATTGTTGGCGAGATGTTGAAATGTTTGGGGATGCTGCACGAGGCGAGGGAAAAGTAGTCTTCATGCATTTTTCAATGTTTGTCTGATAGATTTAGGCCTTGCAGCATTAAAACAGCTGAACGTGACGTGTTGTGTGTGTGTGTGTGTGTGTGTGTGTGTGTGTGTGTGTGTGTGTGTGTGTGTGTGGCGAGCTCTGAACGCCCTCACGGCCGTGTGTGTGTAACCTATCTGATGGTTGGAGGCAATCAGTCTCTGGTGGATTCCTGTCAGCACCGCAGAGTGAGAGCATTTGACGGATTGGCCTCCCCCACGCTCAGGACGCCGCGTTCCTACACAGATGGCGTAATTAACAGGAGGCGAGCCAGGGAGGGAAATTTATCTTTGATCAGCACCTTCGCGCCAGATTGTCATCTATGTTAATATGATGATAGGATCAGTACGCGCGCGTGTACACAAGCTCACGTGCACACACAGCAAAAGATGGATGTAGAGAGAATGGAAGTTAGGCAGCAGTCAGCCCTGAGGATATGGGGTTATGTGGGATGTCACATACACACACACACACACACACATGCACATGATCTTCTCCTAATCCTTTGTTCACAGCATGGCACTGAACACCCCTGCTGCGAGAAGAGCTGGGCTCATCTCTGGAGGGTGCCTCAGACAAACCATTGACTCCACAGCTGAGATTTAGGCCCTGTTTACACGGACACTGTGGGGGGGAAATGGAGGTTTGGGGTATGTTAATTAGATGAAAAGTTTTGCGTTGACACGGGCGAATTCTGTGGATATGACCCCCCCCGCTCTCATGAATTCACTGTAGCTACCAAGCCGGGCCATTAGATGGCGCTGTGAATTTTTTGACCTTCACTACTGCGCATGCGCGCTGCGTCAGTCTGTTTTCCTCTCTGGCTAAAAGTTCAGCTAACAACAAGTTGTTGTCAACAAGTTAACAACAATTAAAAGCTGGATTTTGGTTAAGAGTCGACAGATTTGACACCAAGTGGGTCCCGCTTCATCTAACAAGCTGCACACCAGTTGCTGAGCGGACCAGAACCGAGTCAACATGTCTGACTTTACTCCGTGAGAATCAGCTGATTTACAGCAGTGCTACAAGGTAAACAATGTTTCCTTGTGTTTACTTCGATCACAGAACAACCAACTGAGGTTTTATTTTTATTTTTTTCCTGCGAGGTCGAAGCTGTCGTCCCACGAAGCGGACCGGTTCGGATGTGGGTCCAATGTCCACCAGGTCCAGGATGGAAAACAACAGAGTCCAGTTCATTAAAGTTCGGTTAACGTGTTTTTAAAAGTGTTAAATTTCATTCTCAGTGTTTGTGATGTACAGTTTTTGGTGTTGAATAAATAAATAAATAAATAAACCTGGTGTCTTCATTTTCACAGCACGTTACGCATTGTTTAAAAAATGTAACGAGTCCAGATAGATACTGTAGTTCAGATAAATTTAAACATCTCCCACGCCAACATAAATACTGTTTATTACTGTATTGTTAAACTGTTGTATTTTGCAGCGTGACACGTGAAATGTCCGCATGCCCTGACTGTCCGCGCGTGCGAGCTGCGCGCATGTGGTTGACACAAAAGATCAGCGGGAGATGTTTACATTATCAACGGGGGGGTCAGCGAAAAAGATCCACTCTGGAGACTGGGTTCAAAAACCATCGGAGTCAAAGCCCCCCTCTTTGTGGACTCGTGTCAACGATAAGCGAAGACGCAGAGAGAAAGGAGCGGTTTCACTCAAAATACGCGCCGTGTAAACTGGGCCTTAAAGGGAGCTGAGTTTTCGCGGAAAACCTCACTAACAACTGAAATCTGAACTGCAACACGATGGACCACATCCGTCACGTCAATCTCAGCCAACTGTGTGCAACTGGACAAAGGCGCAAACGGAACACACATTCAAAATGACTAACTGATTCCCAGACGTTTTACACCGGATGGGAGCAGAGGTGTCTTGTCTGGGAATTAGACTAGCAAATTTTTTTGAAAAGCCTCTGCTGTTGGGTTGTGAGGTGTGATTTGTCAATTTACATACAGTTGTGTGTCTTCTGTCAGAGACCTCAAGGAAACCCCTACTGTTAAGGTGTGATTTGTCAATTTACATGTGTGTGTTACCTCAGCTTGCAATTTACATAGGTTGGTGCGTGACTCCTGACTGTTATAACTCCACGCGCACACAGTCTGCTCATTGAATTGATAAAGCCCTCTGGATATAGGTCGAAACGTCTTCTGTAACAAATAAAGTCCAGTTGATCTTGTATTGAATGCCTTTTTTTTATTCAAAATGACATCTTTATTTCTTTACATGCGTGATGCAGTTGGAGTAGATGAGCTACGCCGCGCGAGAAGTCTCACCCCGGTGAGGTATCAGGCGTAATGGTGTGTAGGTGTACTGGCGTGTGCCACAACATCTGGAGTATGTGCTGAGAAGAAGAAACAAAGAAAATGGAAAGCAGGAGGTGCTCGACAAGTTCTCTGGGGGCTGTAGGAGCTATAGGAGGATGGATGATGGTGGACCTGCACAGAAGAGACTGGAATAATAAACAAGACAAGGACTGAATTACAAAAGCTGGCACTGTATGGAGGTCAAAGTTAGTGAACGTGGTGAAAAGAAGCAGTGGACATAACTGACTTTTAAGGGAAGGACAGTGGAAAAAAGACATGAGGAGTACTGAAAAATGTATTGGCATCGCTGCAGTGTTTCACCAGGCAGGTAACAGAAAGGTAGAATACATTCAGGCAGACACAAACATAAAAAAAAAGACATGAGGGAGAACAAAGGCTGTGTTCTTCCGTCTCGCTCCACTGCTCACCGGTCCATCTGCTGCTTCTGCACACAGCCTCCGATCTGTTTCACACTCATTTTCAGCTCCCACTTCTTCTCTCCATCTTTTCCCCCATCTTTCTTTCACCTCACCTGCACTTGATGGGACCGTCTCTCTTACCTTTCCTCCGTGATTAACTTTCACATCTGCTACTTTTTCTAGAGTGTGACACATTGAGCAGGTACTGCTAGGAGAACACAATAGTTACAGGTATTGTGAGTCAAACTTCAAGAATGTCTATTGTTAGATTATATCCACACCTGAGCCCATACTACTCCAGATTATGGTGAAAATACTTCAGTAATACCTCACACTGACTGTGTGTTTCATGTCCATGCATACATAAAAATTGCTCTCAGCTACATTTCTCTTCTTTAGAAATTATTATTGGGCAGCTGTGGTTAGAGCAGTCGTCCTCCAACGAGAGGGTCAGAGATTCAATTCCACTAGTAGGCACATGTCAAAGTATCCCTGGACCAAACCCATTGCAGGATGAAAGTGATCTAATGCCCCTTTTCCACTTGGTGGCGCGGGTCGGATGTGACGTCATATTTGCATGCCAAACGCGCGTTGGACAGCATTTCCACCTGCGCGGCGCCGCGCCAAGATTCCGGACTCATCTCAGAGCAGGGTCCAGGCCGGCTGGCCCCGAACCGTGGGGAGGAGGCTGGACTGAGTTTGAGGAAGTGGCTGCCGCGAGGGAGCAAACACCGAAGGACTTTACAAGATTAACATGGTAAAAACAATTATTTGTATTTAAAATTATAGCAAACATGTGTCTTAAGCCGAACTATTCCTTAATAATTTCACGTTGTTGTCAAAACGGCAGGATTTAAAAAAGTAGTTTCGCCATGTGCACGCGCGCCCCCGCGCGCGCACGTGAGCCGTCTTTATTTCTATAATGTAGCTAAATAAACGCTTTAAAAAATATATTTCATAGCTGACGTTATATCAAGAGGGTGCTTGAGCTTAACAGTTCCTTAATAATTTCACGTTGTGGTCAAATCAGCTGGATTTAACAAAGTAGGTCGACACGTGCACATCACATGCACGCGCGGGTGGGGTCGATCGGCGTTCTTTCTTTTAAATGTAGCTAAATAAAAGCTTAAAAAATATATTTCATAGCTGGCTTTATACCACGAGGGTTCCTCAGGTTAACAAGTCCTTAATAATGTCACGTTGTGGTCAAATCTGCTGGATTTAAATTGATTTGTTTTGACTAATTCCAAACCTGTCACATGTGCTTCGAAAATAAATTATTAAAAAATCGAATTTTAATTCAAATAACTCCAACAGCTTACAGTATGTACATGAACATGTTGTGATTACATTTTGTTAGTTTGAAAAATATCTGCTTTGTGGTTTCTGAGATATAAGATATGTGTTAAATACTAGTAGAAAAAAAAAGCTAGGTCGACACACTTATGTCTATAAAAAATCGAATTTTAATTCAAATAACTCCAACAGCTTACAGTGTGTACATAAACATGTAGTGATTACACTGTGTTGGTTTGAAAAATATCTGCTTTGTGGTTTCTGAGATATTTGATATATGTATATATATCTTACATATATCTTATAAAATATATCTACATATAAAACAGTTTCTAGACTGAATTACCGGTAACCATGTTTTTCTTTTTTTTTACAGTTAAGACGAAGAAGTCAACACCAGAATTTATCAACTTGTGTCTTCTGGAGGAAGCCCATGAGACAACAGGAAAAAAATCATTTAGGTGGATGCAGTATTTATTTTTGTGCTTTTTTCACTTCTTAGTTTTCATAATAAACATTTTATTTCTTAAGTGGTGTCATTGAACAATAATTTCCTAAACATATTTTACAATGTTAAGTGTGTACAGTATAGTGTTTGTTTAAAAACATACTGGAAGTTAAGAATATTTTCCATTTGCATTTGACCTTTAAAGAATCATAAGAAAAAGATTATTAGATTTGAACAGCCTCCATCCATCCATCCATCCATCCATCCATCCATCCATCCTTCCTGATGTCGTGTCATGAGTAGTGCAGCAGCTTTTGCCAGGATGCACAGATGTCAACATGAACCCATCCATCCATCCATCCTGATGTCGGGTTGTGGGTGCAGCAGCTTTTCCAAGGATGCACAGATGTCAACATGAACCCATCCATCCATCCATCCTGATGTCGGGTTGTGGGTGCAGCAGCTTTTCCAAGGATGCACAGACGTCGCCATCAACCCCGATGAAGCTGTTCTTGGATGCCCAAACGAGTTTCCTGATCAACAAACATTTAATTATTAATACTTTGTTTTTACGTTTAAAGAAACATGCTTTTAATGTTTATGGGACAGTTTAAACCAAATTATCCATTTGCATTTGACTTTGAATTATCCCTGACAAAATATTACTGTTTAAATTTAATGAAATACAAACATTTAATATTACAGGGCCAATTGAAACCTAATAGCCTATATGCCACGGGGGGGCGTGACGTACTTCCGGCAAAATGCAACACCTACCCGCCACTTCCGGTTCCCATCCACCTCCGTTGTTGCTAGCGTTAGCTCCTAGTAGCCTACCATGACAACGAGCCGAAACGGGAAGCGGCCGCGCGCTACCGGCACTACACGTGAGTACCGTTGTGTCCGCCCACCGGTGGGAACAGCTGTTCCGCGGGGGGGTTTCGGCGAACATTTATCGCGGCTATCCGTAGGGGGAACGTCGCCATAATTTTATATGGTTTTATATGTGTATAGAGTTGTTATTGGTGTGTATGCCAATGTTTTATTAATTGTATTTAGTCATTTATGTTCGTGTCTTTCCCGCTAACCGGAAGTGCGCCGTATGTGTAATGACTGCGGAGGTGCTGGAACGGAAGCCCGTGGCATATAGGCTATTAATTCCTAATCTGTACCTTACTGTAAAAATAGTTTAACTGATTACAGGGCAGTGCGATCAATGTGTTAAGCAATGTTAACAGGAACCTTGTACATATATGAAAATAATCTTTATTATAAAGAAAGAAAATGGAAAACACAGGGGTTTAAAACAAGCTGAAAAGGCAATAAAAGTAAGATCAGAGCATTAAATAGCTCAAGGGACATTACCGCCAACAGGTGGTGAGACAAGGTCCTGCAGGGTGTTCTTCTTCTAATGTTTAGTGGTGGCTAGTAAATAGCTTGAGGTAACACTACCGCCACCACGTGGTAGGACGAGTGAGATTCTACACCCCGCCCACAGAAGGGCTGCAGTAGTGAATGGAGACAAAACCGTACATGTGAGCCGATCCTAACTGGAACAGACCGGACCAGACTGAGCCGCTCTGGGCCGATAAGTGGAAAAGGGGCATTACGGACTAATTAGGGGCCAAGATGGTGTAGTGGCAGGGGAATCGGACTTGTGATCCGAAGGACCCAGGTTCGAACCCCGGCCACGGCACACCTTGGGGTGTCTATGAGTGCACATCCATGCTCCCCGGGCGCTGACTACGGCTGCTCACTGCACCACCTGGTGGTGGTTGGGTTAAATTCAGAGACCAATTTTGTCTGTCAAGTATGGGAACATACACAGATGACAAAAATGTGACTTTTTTTTTTTTTTTAATTAGACTCCATAAAAGGGTTTACTCAGACTAGCTTTGTAGAGATGCTGTGGAGTAAATGGAATGGTAAATGGACTATACTTATATAGCACCTTTCTGTCTTATGAGATACTCAAAGCACTTTACACTAAAATCTGTGCCCTCATTTACCCATTCATACAGCACTCTACTAGATCTCTACAAAGCTAACTGAACAAATCATTCTAAAGAAACTAATCAGAGTTTTATCACATTCATACACTGATGGGACACACATCGGAGGCAACAAGGGGTTCAGTGTCTTGCCCAGAGACACTTCGGCATGCGACTACTGGTGGACTCGAACCCCCAACTGTTGCATTGCATTTTATGAATGTGTGTGGATGCAGCACATTTTGTGTTGCAAAGCACTTTGAGTTGTCTTGTTAGCTAGAACGAAACTACTGTATATGTACAGTTCATTTAACATTATTGCTTATAGTGCACATTTCATTCATGTGAATCCTAATCTAAATCATAATTAAAGCCAATAAGGAAGTACTTTTAAAGTCCAAGAATACCTGTTTGTAAAGAAGTATTTAAAATAGAGCCTTGTAATTAAATATGCAGCACCCCGGATACATGTATGTGTGTATACAGTATAAACATGTACATATGCATATGTATATACATATAAATGTGTATGTATGCTTAGATGTATATGTACAAAGTACATAGGGTAATCGTGAATGTATTACTCCCTACTAACTTGCATATGTGCATATTGTCTTTTTCCAAATTTGTGTATTCTGCTTTTTGATCATTTCATATGTTGTTAATGTTTTTTCTTCTGTATAATTAGAACATGCCTCGAATTTCCCCCTGAGATTAATAAAGAATCTATCTATTGTCTCTAACTATCTATCGTCTCTATCTATCGACTCTATCTATCTATCGTCTCTATCTATCGTCTCTATCTATCGTCTCTCTCTCTATCGTCTCTATCGTCTCTATCTATCTATCTATCTATCTATTTATCTATCGTCTCTATTGTCTCTATCTATCTATCTATCAATCATCTCTATCAATCGTCTCTATCTATCGTCTCTATCTATCGTCTCTATCTGTCGTCTCTATCGTCTCTATCTATCTATCTATCTGTCTGTCTGTCTGTCTGTCTGTCTATCTGTCTGTCTATCGTCTCTATCTATTTATCGTCTCTATCTATCGTCTCTATCTATCTATCATCTCTGTCTATCGTCTCTCTCTATCTATCTATCTATCTATCTATCTATCAATCATCTCTATCAATCGTCTCTATCAATCGTCTATCTATCGTCTCTATCTATCTATTGTCTCTATCTATCGTCTTTATCGTCTCTATCTATCGTCTCTATCTATTTATCGTCTCTATCTATTGTCTCTATCTATCGTCTTTATCTATCGTCTCTATCTATCTATCGTCTCTATTTATCGTCTCTATCTATCTATCATCTCTATCAATCTTCTCTATCTATCTATCGTCTCTATCTATCTATCGTCTCTATCTATCGTCTCTATCGTCTCTATCTATCATCTCTATCTATCGTCTCTATCTATCTATCGTTTCTATCGTTTCTATCGTCTCTCTCTATCATCTCTATCTATCTATCGTCTCTATCTATCGTCTCTATCATCTATCGTATCTATTTATCGTCTCTATCGTCTCTATCTGTCTATCGTTTCTATCGTTTCTATCGTTTCTATCATCTCTATCTCATGTCTCTATCTATCTATCATCTTTATCTATCGTCTCTATTTATCTATCGTTTATATCGTCTCAATCTATCGTCTCTATCTATCTATCGTATCTATTTATCGTCTCTATCGTCTCTATCTATCTATCGTTTCTATCGTTTCTATCATCTCTATCTATTGTCTCTATCTATCTATCATCTTTATCTATCGTCTCTATCGTCTCTATCTATCTATCGTTTATATCGTCTCAATCTATTGTCTCTATCTATCTATCTATCGTCTCTATCTATCTACTGTATCTATCTATCTATCTGTCTACTGTATCTATCTATCTATCTATCGTCTCAATCTATTGTCTCTATCTATCTATCTAT
>JBBPBX010054390.1:11513-23487 GCA_038048925.1 Garcialebias charrua | reverse complement strand
AGCTGCACTTTGAACCTGCAGAAGGAATGTTGTTGTTGGAATATGGGGGAGATGTTTTGTTTTGGCTACTGGGGGGATGTTTTGAGCACACAAAAGACTTCAGCCCCAGGGGGTCACACAAACCTAATTGAATGCAAATCCCTCAATCTGTCATTTTACAGTCTCTGGTAAGTGTAGTACTCATCTGAATATTCTGGTATTCCTAGTGTTAATATCACATAGGATAATCTGCCCCTTCAAGTGACGATTTCCACATCTACCCTTAAAACAATCTCTGCCCCTAAAAGAGTGGTGGGACTAAGTGCCTGGAGGTTTTAGACGTGGAGTTGGACAGTGAATTCAGTGGAGAAGGGTCAGCTCGAAACCATCAAGTAAGGAGGAGTGGGACTATGAGAGTGTTTATAAATTTAGATAAACGTAGATGTTTAACAAGTCATTAAAATACACCAAAATTCAGGAAATCACAGCTACTTTATTCAAAATTTTCTGGGGGAGGAATTCTTCGGTGTCTGGACTTGATGATGACTGTGCTAATGTCTGATGCAACAATAACTTTGCAGGATTCATCATGAGTGAATGTTTTTGGACAAAGCTGTGAGCCTGGACAATTAGAGTAGATACTGTAGTCTGCAAGCTTTTGCCCTTTAGTTTGCAACACAGTTCAGGAAAATTTGTGGTAAAACAAACAAAAAAAGCTAACATCATTTTAAAGATGAGAACTTTGATGATAATTTTGATTAAGTTTTTTGAATGTCCAGAGGACCAGACTTAGCTTTTTTAGATTTGATGAGAACCATTTGCAGAATGTTTTGATTCTTTTGAAATTGGCAGACCAGTGTTTCCTTAAAGCTTCCAAACATCTGAAAGCCTGGTAAAAAAAAGGTGTCATGGTTAAAGTGTGCCCGACTGAAAGGTTTTGTTTTTATTTCAGAAAAAAATAAAATCTGTGAACATTTTTTATACTTTCTCTGCTCTAGTGCACTCTTTTTATTGTCCTGTATGTTAAATTCAACTGTTTTGTTGTTCTTGTGTCATAATACTGGACTGGACTTGTGTCTCTTCTCATTCTTTCATTTGCTCCATGTATTTACAACTGGTAGCAGAACCAGACAGATAAGGTGTGAGACTTATTACAGACTAGATTAGAAGCAACAAAATAACACGTGTTTCCTCTGCTGAAAAACAAGATCACACTTGCTCAAGGCATCAGAGAGATGATTCCCAGTCACACATACAAAAAGTTCTTTCAGAATATTTCAGCTTCTTTATGTGGGTGTACAGTATTTGGACTAAAATAACCTTTTCAAAGTTTTTACATGGAGGAATAGACCAAACAGAAACCCAAGATTTTTCAACTTCAAGCTCCCAGATCAATTATGCAGAGAACGTGTTGAATTGTCTAATAATTAGATTAAATGGGAGTTTTCAACAAATTGAATTGGACTGAATGTAACAATTCAAATCTTAAGCTCACTGCCTTGGACCAAAATATAATTTTACTAAAACTGATTGTATTGAAATGAGTGGCACTGAACTAGATTGTATGTTGTTTTCAAATGATTGGAAATTATCACTTTTTCCAATATGGTATTCAGAAAGTGGTGGATCAGTACAAATATTTTGGACATGTTCACAAATTAGGCGGAAATGACATCATTCAAAGGGGATCACTTCTATCTAGAAGCGAGACAGCATTTTATTTAACTGCATTTTACTAACAGACATGGCAGAAAAGTAGCAAAAGAAGATCCTATCTAAAGACTCATCAAACAAAGAATGGATGGTTCAGAATAATACTGAGGAGCTTGAAGACTTGCCAGATTAATTCAAATCAGTGATGTATTAAAAGCTTTGTGGTGGCTGGTTGCAGACCACTGTAGAGGAAAGAAAGAAGAGGCGAAGTACGGCAGGCAATTCTATCATGTAACATGTACTTTTTTTAAGTACTGAGGCAAACCATCTGTATATTTATTTAAAATCCTGTATGTGAAGCATATTTTTTCCACACTAACATACAGCCTGCTAAGAAGCTAACTTTGAGCGTTTCACATTTTAATATTTTTATATTTTCACATTGGGAAATGTTATTTAAGTTACGGTACTGTATGTGTTGCTTTTTGTTATAAATTAGGTCTAAATAGAATTAAATGAAGCAAACACTTTAAGGTATTTCTTTTGTTGTTTCTGTGAAAACTTTAGAGCTTATCAATCATTCAGTTGGGCACATGGCTTAGTTAACATTTCCAAATTCGATTGAATAAAAAAAAATTAGTAGAATATGACTTTTCATTTTATAGTTTGAAGTTATATTCAAGTTTATAGTTTATCAGCATACATCACCTGAAACCCTGCCTTGCTGCATATGACCTATGTGCGCTTTTTTTGTGTCTCTGCCTCTCTTCCTCTGGGGAAGTTGTTTTCAAGGATTCAAGGATTCAAGCTTCTTCATTTGTCGTACAAACCACACGTGGTACATGTGGTGGGAAAAAATGTGTACACAGGGCACCAGTTACATCCAACAAAAGTATAAAATGCTAAACAAAAACAGTAATAAGACCCAATATATGAACTAAGAAAAACATTAACTAAAGCTACACTAAGCAGTAGTAGTACAAAAACAATACGCCAAACAACAGCAGCATGAACATGAGTCTGTGTGAGCAGATGAGTATGAACACAGAAACATGAAACAGATCAGCATCAGCATGATGTGATATTTCGCAGTGATTATTCTGGTTATTTATTCATGAGTCTAACAGCCTCAGGGTAGAAGCTGTTCCTCAGTCTAGTGGTTCTACACTTGATGCTCCTTAACCTCCTTCCTGAGGGGAGCGGGGCAAAAAGTATGTGTGCTGGGTGAGTGTGGTCCTTCATGATGCAGGTGGCTCTCTTCCGGCATCAGGAGGTGTAGATGTATATGATGGTAGGGAGGTTGACTCCAACACAGAGTGTAGCAGCATGTCATTTCAATGGCAGCTCAGTGGTTAGCACTGTTGCCTCACAGCAAGAAGGTCATGGGTTAAATCCCTGGTCAGACCTGGGTCTTTCTGGGTGGAGTTTGCATGTTCTTCTCGTGCTTGCATGTGTTTTCTACGGGTACTCCTGTTTCCTCCCACAGACCAAAAACATGCCTATTAAGCTTTGTTTATACTTCATGCAAGACGTGCGGCTGCGGCCCAGCGATGACGTAATTGCGAGTGTGTCACCGACCGCATTGAGTGTTTGTACTTGTAAAAGACGTGGGGATTACATTATAGTGATCCCTCCCTCTTCCCTCCCACTGCATACGTCACGCGCACTCCCACTGCATGTTTTATCAGGACAAACGGATTTAATATAATGATAAGCTCCATTACCTCGATTTGTGAGTCTGTTATGTCGGCTGTTGTAATGTTTGTAGTCATCCCCCGGTGTTTAATGTATGTGTCCAGCCACTGCAAAGACAGGTATAACGGAGGAACTGGATTGGTCCCGCCAGGATCCCCGCTCTGGACCGCCTCGGCGAGTTTCTCTATCCAAACTATCCAAAAACTAAAACTATAAAACTATCCATGTCAAAGCAAAAACAAAAACCCGGCTTCTGGAAGAGTAGCGGGTAGCGGTGTGATACACCAAATATTGACATCCAAACAAAAAACGTCCACAAACTTTGAACCAATCACATGCTCCGGGTCGCATCCTCCGCGTCTCGCAGTGCTGACTGGGGGCAATGTATAGGACAGCTGTCACCGGGGGATCGCAGTGGGAGTGCAGATGGAAGTTGCGCAACTTTTTTCACTCAACGGGGGGTAAAAGACGTGCGACAAGAAGTACAAACCAGCCTTTAGGCTGCCTTCAGGCCCAGACCTCTCTTCAATGGGATTTGCATTGTTAAATAAAGGTGGAGAGCACATCGGGCATCGGGCAGAGCACATCCCCACAAGGACAGAAGGGAAGGAAAAGGAACAAACACATCAAAAAATTGCTGCAAACATGTGGATATCCCAACTGGGCTTTTGTCAAGTCAGCAAGGAAATCTGCTAAACACAATAATGAACAGAAAAAGTCTAACAGACGGAAAAACATTGTCATTCCTTATGTTGCTGGAGTCTCAGAGAATTTCAGAAGGATTTTCAACAAACACAACATCCCAGTACATTTCAAACCCAGCAGGACTCTCAGACAGAGGCTGGTCCACCCTAAGGACAGAACCCCGACACACAAACAGAGTGGTGTGGTTTACGCAGTCCAGTGCAGCGAGGTCTGCTCAGACCGTTACATTGGAGAAACGAAGCAGCCCATCCACAAAAGAATGTCTCAACACAGGAGAGCAACCTCCTCTGGACAAAACTCAGCTGTTCACCTCCACCTCACGAACAAGGGACACTCATTTGAAGACCAGAATGTGCAAATTTTGGACCGAGAGCACAGATGGTTTGAGAGAGGTGTGAAGGAAGCTGTTTATGTTAAGAGAGAAAAACCTTCTCTCAACAGAGGAGGAGGTCTGAGATTTCAGCTTTCCAAGACTTATAACTCAGTTTTGGGACTGATTCCGAAACGTTTTACACCGGATGGGAACAGAGGTGTCTTGTCTGTAAATTAGACTAACAAATTTCTTTGAGAAGCCTCTGTTTGTTGGTTGGGAGTTGTTTTTTGTCAATTTACATACAGTGTTGTGTCTTCTGTCAGAGACCTCAAGGGAACCCCCTACTGTTAAGGTGTGATCTGTCAATTTACATGTATGTGTTACCTCAGCTTGAAATTTACATATGATGGTGCGTGGTTCTGTTATAACTTCAAACTTCTCACAGTTTGTTCATGGAATTGAGAAAGCCTCCTGGATGGGAGTCGAAACGTTTTCTGTTACAAATAAAGTCCTGTTGATCTTGTATTGAACACCTTTTTGATTTAAATTAAGGTGAATAACAGACTTCTGGGCAGCCTTCAATAATAATCCTTCAATTTTCAATAACAAAAACATTAGCATGTGTTTGACCAGTTATATACTTTATTTTTTGTATCAAACCACTAACTGTGACCGTAATACAGCTATAAGTACCAAACCATGACTTAGTTGTACCATTACACCATTAAAATGATATTCACAGTTTCGAAATGAGTGAAAGACAAGTCAAAATGTGCATTTTTCTTTTCTTTTAAGATATTAAATGCTATTTAACTTACAAAAAGGATAAGTACCGGTAGTGAAACAGAATGTTAAAATTACTGCTGAGAACATGATGCAGGTGACTTTTTAATAGCCTGATTTTATGCCCATGGTAGTTGGAAATAAAATACTGTACACAAAAAAAGAGCCCAAAAAGGACATTTGAACATATTTGTTGTAATGCCCCTTATCCCAGACTTGATGGTGTGATTTTACACCCCGAGGTTACTCTGAGGAGTTTTTTTTTTTTTTAACTTAACTCCAAAAAAAAAAAAAACCACTCTCACACCAGTTAGTTTCAACTCTGTAATCTGAATATAATTGGAAGGGAAGTGCCACTTCCTTAGCAGGTAAATTGAGACTTTACAGGCAATATCTTGAAATTAAACCCTCCTAGCTGAATGTTTGATAAGAATCGCCTCAAATCCATCTTGTGCTCACAAAACTGTGATAATATCTGTGGGATTTTTGGTCTGTTAAATAGAAGCAGAAGGAGCGTGACTCCTCTTGTGTTAAAACACATTTTGGACTTGTACAAATTGCAACCAGATTATAATTGTAGATGATAATGATTGACACTAGGACAAAAGACAAAAAGAGCTTGGTACAAAAAAGAAAAAGACCAACAACAAAAAAAATCACCTGCAGTTTTATGTTTGTGTGTGTGTGTTTCTGTTTCTTTAATAAATCCATTAATACATAATTATGTGATTACAAATCCCTGAATTCACCTTCTATAAGCAGAATGTGAATGAAAATAAACCACATTTTATTGAACTCCACAAAACACACCCCAAAAAAATCTAAAATTTCAGCCCTCTAAATGAAGACTCAAAATATATAAATAAGTAGTGACTCACTAAAATCACTGGGTTTATAAATTAGTCTCAGATGACTCACATGAAGCTGAAACATTTGGCACTGAGGACCGGCCAGCTGGTGCTCCATACAACACATTTACACCATAAATGAAATCAAAATCACCAGGTCTACTTTATTTTCCTGAAGAAAAAAAATCATTAAAAAAATTGCAATTTACAAAAATTAATAGTGAAATTCTGTTGACTGCACACATTTCCTTCCAATAGAAGGATTTTTTTTAACTTCCTATAGACAAACCTGAACAATTTTTAAACAATGTAAACACTTCAGCAAACCATGTATCTAATAAAATCAACTACAAATTCCTTCTCATTGCTGAATGAAAGACAATTATAGCACTGATATTTAGGAACCTATACTCAGGGGTCTGCAACCTAAGGCTCTGTGACCACATGCGGCTCTTTGGTCCTTGGTCTGCGGCCCCTTGAAGCTTTGACCAAACATAATGCAAAATTGTATGTTGGATTTAAATTTAAAGACAAGTTGCAGAAGAAATATGGTGAAACAAATAAATGAATAAGGTAAACATAATTAAAGTAAATCATAAAAATTTGTTTTTAAATTAAAAAAATTAAAATAACATGAATGTGGTCTTTTCTTTTCCCTAAAATGTAAATGTATCAATAAATGTAAAATGTCTGTATATAGGTTCATTTTATAATGTCACCCCCATTGGTCAAAAATAAATAAATACAAATACAGACTCCTGACCTAACTGATGCAGAAAGCAGAAAAAGGAGTTGGAAACAACAAGGAGAGGAGAGAAGTATATTAGTTTAGAAAAAAAAGTACATATTCTTACCTGGTTTTGAAGAAAGTAGATGAAGTGCATGTAAAAAAAGGAGAAAAAAGTTAGAATGATAACCTTTAAACACAGAGAAGCATTTATAAAAGTCTACTTTTAAGTGATGAAATTAGTCCAGATTAATGAAGCAGATTTTAATTTACAGACTTTAAAAAATAAAAATAAATTGCATTTGCAGAATGCTGCACACAAAATCGACTACCCCAAGTCGTCTGTTTTTTTGAGAGAATTCCCCCCACCCACCACACACACACACACATACACACACACACACATCTAGAAGTTATTGGGAGTGGACAAGCACCTATTATCAAATACGGTTCCCCAGATAACACTCTAAACACCTGCTGATAATAAAAACTTTTTAGTGAAGCCTCTGTGTGCACGCGTTCAACCCTGACAGATTTTTTGGGCCTGTCCCATTAGCTGCCTTGGGACGAATTGTGATTTACATCATGTTGGCACGCAGCAGCGTTCTCCAGCCTGGACAGCAGGCTAATGGAGGCACACGCAGCTTTTATTAGCTATGAAATCTGGTGGCATCAAATATTAACCGCTTCATTATGGAGCACGGCTTGTCTTGTTCCACCAAACAACCACTTCAAACCTACAACAGCCAGGAGAAAACAACGAGAAAGGCAACGTGCGACGACAGTAGTTATTACAGGAAATCTGTTTTATGAGCTCATGAGTGTCATGGTGAGCTGCAGTGTGTAAGTTTGAGTGTATTTGTTTGATCATTTGTACTGATCAGAGTCAGTTTTCCTTTAAACTTTCAGAAATTAATCATTGGACTGACAACTACAAATTAAAATTATTGGAATTTATCCTATTTTAAAATGGCCACCACAACCAACTTTCCTTAGAAAACACTAAAAAGCTTGTAACCTGGCCAACTTTAAACCCATTAAGCTAAAATGTGTTGTGGTAGTGGATGAGACGCTTCCCACACTTATACTCTGACTGCTAACTGAATAGACAAGATTTATGTTTTAAACGGCCTTCATCTGTTATGAACTTTATTAGTAAAATATCTTGTGAACCAGTGGGCAGATTTTAGTGACACTTTCAGAATGTACCTAAAGAGTTGACATCTACAACTGATGGCCGTCACAGCTAAATGACTTCCAGACACAACAAAAAAAAATCACGGTGACACATGTCTGTAGAGCTAAAATTAGATGTCGTAGTATCAACGTTCAGTAATCTAAGTACAAATCCAACAAAGTTCAGTCAGGTCATCTGGACGGATACTTTCTTTTTTTTTCCCGAGATGTTTCGTCCTTCATCCAAAGGACTTTATCAGTCCGAGGAGCCACAAACAAACTGAGTCTCACACTCCCATAGTGGGTAGAAAAAAAAAAAGTTTGCTGGTGATAAGATGGTTTCTGGGGCCCGTCCTCTCCCCCATCAACTCCTCTGAGGCAGCCATGCCAAAGCAGCCATGCCATGCCACACCACTTTGTTATGACTGCCACAGCTAAGCAACCTTGTATACATAAATGACTATCTTCTTATTTTGGCTCCTCCCATTTTCAGGGATCACCACAGTGAGCTAATGTACAAAAATTATGGCAATTATATATACCGGTATGTCAATATGATTTTTTTTTTACATCTCAGATACTGTTCCTGATGCAATCACTGAGCACCAAGCAACTTCAGCCCTATGTGTGGAGCAGAGAGCTTTCATCCAGGGCACTCAGGTGATCAGATGGGGGTTAAGGGCCTTGCTCAAGGGCCAGAGTGGGACAAATAGAGTTGGTTGACCTTTCCCACCCACATTTTTGACTTTACCGTCAGGGGTTTCTGACCGGCGACCTTCAGTTAGGCTTACATTCTCTAACTGCTACGCCATCGTTCATCTTTCACAAAAAAAAAATGACTGTGCTTCAATACATTTTAGATATAGATTAAAAATCTTGCACTTTGTCCAATATAAGATATTGTATCTTCTACCTGCTCCTTTTCGAACAGAAAACATAACATTTGCATGTCACTTGGGCATAATTATTTGCATTAACTTTTATTTTTTTAGTTGTGTTATCCTATTTTATTTATTTTTCTTTCTTGATTGTGTTTTCTGTCTGTTCGAGAAAAAAAAGTTCATGGTTTTCATGGACACTTATTCACAGCAGCTGCTAGCAGATCGTATAAGCTATCAAATCATCAAATGACATTGCACCTAACTAATTTTAAATGTTCGAACTAAACTCTTATAACTTTGCTATTTCTCAACACAAGCTGATCCGAGTTTAACATGTTGGCAGGAAAAGAAGCAGATGATATGAGATTCTTCCAGGAAAGCAAAGAATTTCATTTAATAAACATATTTTGTAAAACCAAAACCATACACTGGACTGAAAGAGTGCACGGTGTGCATGATATTTTACCTTTACACACATATAATTGACATTTGCCCTGGACAGAGCCGATGGAGGTTTTCATGTGAAGGGGGTGGGGGTGGGCGGGGGGCAGAAGACAGACATGGAGAGAAAGTAATGCTGACACAAGCAAAGAAACGAAAAATAATGGACAGACAGCTAAAGAATGAGACAGGGAATTGGAGAAGAACCAACAAGCGGTTGTCAAAGCCAATGAATGACAGCTTCACCGATGACCTCTGAATGATTTATCCCTGGACATGCTTCTGTCCATCAAAGCATCAGAGGCCATTACCATCAGAGGATGCAGTGTGTGGGGAAAAGGCGGGCGCCTCAGCTCATCTGTCATTACTTAAAAGATGACCGTCTGGACGCAGAGCGTTCCCTCGTTATACCAGTCCTCTTGTCCTCCAGAATGCACACACTTCTCACCAGAGCACTTTGTCCAAGTTTCTGTTCTTTTACATTTTCAAAAAGTGCAAAATAAAACTAAATCAAGTGTTATTTGACCTACCTTGACCACAGTATCACGCAGCCTGAGGAGCGGTTGTAGACCTAAAGAATCACAGGCACTTGCTCTGACTTCCAGCTGTGTTTGATATTCACCGTATTTTCTGTGCAGCGGCTCTTAATTGTCTGTTACAGCAGGAGTTAAACCCACGTAAAGACAGCGAGAACTTACTAAAAGTTCTGACGTACTTTAACCAACAGGAATCTGAAATAAAACGGCCAAGCTTGGTTTGTTCATTAATTGGCTCTTTTTTAAATAAAAATTAAAACAAATATTTTTACTTTCACTGAGTGCAGTGGCCTTTTAAAGTTTAGGAAACTGTGGCAAACTGTGCCAAGATAGAGATCTCAACACCAACAGCTCCAGAGCAGATGGCTCTGTTGTTGTGTTGTTGTTGTTTTAATAAAAAGATTATCATACATTTAGATTATGCTGTCTTGGTGCTAATATCACTAAAACAGGGACAGCAGTGGAATTAAAGGCCAAGCATTCCTGTAAAAAAAATGCATGCAACTCATCACGTTTCAAACCAGAGTTCAAGACAATAACATCTTAAATGACATTGTAGCCATTTTGGTCAAACAGTGAAAATGACATTGCTATGTGTAATATCATGCTTTATCTCACATGATTTGTCAGCTCTCTGGGCATTTGTTGTGAATAAGTGAGAGCAACAACTATGCCTAATTTTAGATAAATATCTGGAAAGAACGAATAAATCACTGAGGTATAGCCATTTTAGTGTGTGGTATTGTTGATTAGGTGTGGCAGCCATCTTGAATCAGGTTTCAGGTTTGGCTTATTTGTCATATGCAAAATCAACACAAGGTCAACAGTGCAATGAAATACTTAGGGCGAGAAGAACTGTCTCGACTCACCAAAAAATGAAAAATAAAAAAAATAAATACCAAAGCATGCTGCAAAAATACTAAAACATACTACGAACATACCAAAGACATACTAAAAATAATACTAAAAACAAGGCGCCAAACTTGAAAAAGAAATACATCTACAGTGTGGTTCAGTCAGTAGTGAGGTTATTTCAGTAGCATGGTTCTGTTCTTCTATCGGTGTGGTCTTGTTAGCAGGTCCAGTTAGGGATGTGCGATATGGCGTAAAATTCATATCACGCTATGTATTGTGAAAGGTGGCGATAACTATATATATCACGATATGTTTTTGGTATAAAACTTGCAATAGGAATGAAAAAAAAAGCATAGGGTGTCCTTTTGCCATAATTTATTTTGAAAACTGCTATACCACAAAATAATCTCTATTAAGAAAATTTCACTACTAGGTCCAGAGAGTTTTTAAATAATTAACAACTCAAGCATTAGGCTTCTTTCTTGTAGTGCAAAACAGTGCAAAATATATCTTGTGTAGTTTTAGCCATAAGTTTTAAACTAAAGAATATGTTGTTAACTCTTAACAGTTTCCAATATTGTCACTTAAGAAATGAACAGTAACAGAGCAGCATTTTACACTGAAAACACTTCACCCTCCAACCCTCTAGTGGGCGTCTCCTTCAGCTTTAAGGAGAGCTGACAAGGCAACCAGTTTCCTCTGTGGCTTTGACCAGAGGGTCTCTCAGTAAAATCACACAACACAGCGTTCTGTTCACAGATCAGAGGGCAGGTTTCTCTAAACCTGACCAACACTTATTTTAACTTTCGATAAAAAAAATTTAAAAAAAACTTTCAACAGAACACAGCGTTTTGCGCATGCATCCGAATACGGCAAGCCGGACGTAGTTAGCTTATAGCTTTGCTACTTAGCACTTGTTATGTTATATAATGCCTATTTAAGTTTGAATGTAATTTATGTATTTTATTTCATAAGTATTTTCTTTTTTTTTTAAAGGAGCAGATGTTATAAGATTTTATCTTCTTTCTGCTTCCTTTCATTTTCTTTGTAAATTGTATTTTTTTGTTTTGTTTTAATATTTACTCAATTTTAACTGAAAATGAATAAAGTTTTGAAAAAAAAAGAAAAAAAAGAAAAAGACTTTAACACCACTTACGCACAGTTTTCAACACAAAAAAGTAACGATTAACTCTAACAACTCTGTTTGTACACTTCAACACCACTTACTCACAATTTTAAACTAAAAAAAGTAAAGATTAAATCTGACAACTCTGATTTTGCGGTTAGCCGGTAGAAGACAGATCTCTATCGTAGGCTAAATGTCTATTGTTTCTACCATGTACTGTTTATATCACACATTCCTAGGTCCAGTCAGCAGCTTG
>JBBPBX010054390.1:0-11319 GCA_038048925.1 Garcialebias charrua | reverse complement strand
GATTTTATACAATGTATTGTTGTAGCTAGTCAACACAATCTTTTACCAAACACAGTTGCACCAGTTTTTTTTTTTTTAAGTTTTATTTTGAGAGAAGACATTACCAGAAGACAAACAGATGTTTTTTTGTTGCTTGAATGAGGCTAAATGTTCAATGCAAGGCAACATTTGCTGCATTGAAGCCAATAATCCATCTCACATGGATGAATGCATGCGTGCACGGACCCTGTTTCCTTGGTATCAGAACACATCTTGCCTTAAGAAACAGCTGTTCTGGTTTGCATTAACAGCAGTAGTGTCGGAGCGCGGGACACATCAGAAAGACAGACGTGGATTTCCAAATGCAGCAGCCAAACACAGAAGCAACTCATCAATACAATATCAATCAATACATCTGTCGGTGTTATTGAACATTTAGTCTGGCCCTGTTTGATTCTGTTGATGGCTCACTTGGAGACTGGACTAATATTCAGCTGATTTTTCTTTCTTCTGATGGGACTGGGGAAAGCTGTCTCCCCCTCCGGCCTGATTTCCAGTTGGTTAATTAGCTGAAAGACAAGCTTGAAAAACAGTCTGTTTTCATTTCCCCAGTGCAGATGCTTTGATGGAGTCGGACAGTCATGCCGAGCCCTATTTGTTTTGGAGTTACGAGGATTTTCTAGCAGCTTTAATTTGTCTTTATGACTGACCTTGGTCTGTGTTTTGTGTGTAAGTGTGAGCTAAACCCTTTCCTTTTTTCCCCAGATATGTTTGCCATTCATCTTTTTCTCCTCCTTTATCTGCTTGAACAGGAAAAGATTTTCTCTCTAATGGCTTAAAGGTCACATGCATGGTCCATGGCACAATCCTGCAGGGCACAAAATCTTATCAGCAAAAGGTTTTGGCCACTTAGTTGAGCCTATTTGTTAGGAATCAAATCCATAGCTCAGAAAAAGGCGATGTTAAGGGTTTTTCAAACTGAACCTAAGTTTTGTCAGCTATTACTGATAATAAAATCAGCAACAGCAAATTGGTCCTACAAAACATACATGAACATCAGTTCATGAGCCTAAATTAAATAATTATGTATATTTTAACTACAAGCTGATTGCTGCTTATATATTTGAATAAACAAAATGTGCCACGAGGGTGAGAACCCAGAGTTTACGGACTGAGAGAGGAACAGAATCAGAACGCCAAATACGATTAAAGTGATTTCTTTACAAAGGTGAGGGTCAAAGGTGGGCACCAAACCGCTATGGACCGCTAATGCGCTAATCCGCTTATAGCGTACCTAAACATTTTTATCAGCGTTACAGCGGAGTTACTAACTTTTATAATTCATAAGCGGATTTGTGCTATTTTTATTTAAAATGCAGTACCGCTAATAACTAATTATCTATCAGTAAAAACGAAAAAAAAAAACTTATTTACAGGCTCTTATGCTGGCTCCGTAACTGCTTGTTTACTTTTCCCCCCTTGGTGAGGGAGCAGAGGAGGGTCGGGAGCAGAGGGGAGGGAGGGTCGGAGGGGGGGAGGGAGCAGAGGGGTGAACAGACGTGGATCTATTCTACCATGTAGGCAAATGAATGGCCCGCCCCGGCCAGTCACCTACTAACATTGCTGCTGCTTGTTAATGTACATTTAACATAAAAATAATTATAGTTACGATGAAAACAATCATTAAAAAAACGCAATACAAAAACCGGTCGATTTCTGTATCCCCCCCTACTAAAAATGGACTATTCCATCTTGACATCTTCCGGGTCAGAGGTGAACTGGATGCTAACGATTATGGCTAGCTGGTTGCGCTGGGTCTTTTCATAAATCCGCAGAGAACCCCGCTGTTTCAAGCCAAATTAACCCGGCCGGAGGATTCTATTGTGTGTTCTGTGTCCACCACGCGACGGTGAGTCATTAGTTTTATGTATTTGGGTTGCTTTTTATGTATAAATGAGGTGGCGAGACGCCCGTGTATTTGAGATTTAAAAGTGGTGTTAGGGATTAAAGATCATTCTCTTTTTTGTTAATTTCGTGGCCGAATAGAATATATGTACCTAAAGTATTAACACTAGCTCTACCAGTTTTTGTCAAAATGACAATTCTACCTATGCAACCCATGGGATTGTCAAACTGACAAATTGAATTAGCATTTTTAAAGCCATTGGTATGTATATGAGGCCATTCCAATCTGTTGGCGGGGAGGAGGCCTTGGGGCATATTTATATAGTCAGGTAAATCCAGTGGTGGAGAAAATACTCAAACACTGTACTTAAGTAAAAGTGCAAATAAACAGACAAAAATATACTCTAGTAAAAGTAGAAGTACCATATTAATATTTTTACTTAAGTAAAAGTAAATAAGTACTTGCTTTTAAAAATACTTAAAGTATTAAAGTAAAAGTAATTGCTGAATGTATTACCTAATGCAATGGCCTACAATACCATAAAGTGTGTGATATATATATATATATATATATATATATATATATATATATATATATATATATATATATATATATATATATATATATATATATATATATATATATATATATATATATATATATATATATATATATATACATATATATATATGATATATATATATATATATATATATTATATATATATATATATATATATATATATATATATATATTATATATATATATATATATATATATATATATATATATATATATATATATATATATATATATATATATATATATATATATATATATATATATATATATATATATATATATATATATATATATATATATATATATATATATATATATATATATATATATGTATATATATATATATGTATATATATATGTATATATATATATATATATGTATATATGTATATATGTATATATATATTTATAAGTATATATATATATTATATATATACAGGTAGTCCCCGACTTACGAGCGAGTTCCGTTACAACGAGGCGCTCGTAACATGGAAATCTCGTAATTTGGAACGGCCGCCACGTGTCTCGTAAGTCCGGAATTTCGCTCGTAAGTTGGAACGGTTTTGCTAGCGCGACTACAAACACTCGTTTTTCATCGAAAAACCGCTTATGAGTGCATAAAAATGATCGGAAACGTGTGTCCACATGTTTAGCTAACGGACTGTGGTGAAAAAACACAGAAAAACTCAGTATTTTTTGCGTTTTTTCCAAAAATTTGCCAGCTCGTAAGTCCGGATGCTCGTAGGTCAGAGCGCTCGTAAGTCGGGGACTACCTGTATATAATATATATATATATATATATATATATATATATATATATATATATATATATATAAGCTTGGTCCGCATTGCCGGCAGTAAGTCAGGCTCGTTTCCGGTAAAAGTTGGACTCCGCCAAGGTTGCCCTTTGTCACCGATTCTGTTCATAACTTTTATGGACAGAATTTCTAGGCGCAGCCAAGGTGTTGAGAGGATTTGTTTTGGTGACCTTAGAATCGCTTCTCTGTTTTTTGCAGATGATGTGGTCCTACTGGCTTCATCAGTTCGTGATTTACAATTTTCACTGGAGCGGTTTGCAGCCGAGTGTGATACGGCCGGGATGAGGATCAGTTCCTCCAAATCCGAGGCCATGGTCTTGAGCCGGAAAAGGGTAGCATGCCCTCTCCGGGTCGGGGAGGAGGTCCTGCCCCAAGTGGAGGAGTTTACGTATCTCGGGATCTTGTTCACGAATGAGGGAAAACTGGAGCGTGAGATCGATAGGCGGATAGGTGCAGTGTCCGTAGTGAAGCGGGCGCTGTACCGGTCTGTCGTGGTGAAGAGAGAGCTGAGTCAAAAGGCAAAGCTCTCAATTTACCGATCGATCTACGTTCCCACCCTCATCTATGGTCATGAGCTTTGGGTTATGACCGAAAGAACAAGATCTCGGATACAAGCGGCTGAAATGAGTTTTCTCCGCAGGGTGTCTGGACTCTCCCTTAGAGATAGGGTGAGAAGCTCAGTCATCCGGGAGGGACTTGGAGTAGAGCCGCTGCTTCTCCACATCGAGAGGAGCCAGTTGAGGTGGCTCGGGCATCTGGTTAGGATGCCTCCTGGACGCCTCCCTGGGGAGGTGTTCCGGGCATGTCCCACCGGGAGGAGACCCAGAGGAAGAGCCAGGACGCGCTGGAGGGACTATGTTTCTCGGCTGGCCTGGGAACGCCTTGGGATTCCCCTGGAGGAGCTGCACCAAGTGGCTGGGGAGAGGGAAGTCTGGGCCTCCCTACTTAGGCTGCTACCCCCGCGACCCGACCCCGGATAAGCGGAAGAAGATGGATGGATGGATGGATGGATGGATGGATGTTTTGCTACTTTTCTATTGTTTATTGTTTAATGTATGTGTTTCATTGGCCTCGAGGCTCAATAAGATTTACCTGACTAAATAAAGGTTGAATGAAAAAAAATAAAAAAATAAAATTCAGTGTAACATTATTTTTGATCAAAGCTTGTAAGAACCCCCCCCCACCTACAGAGCAGTCTCTGGTGAAAACAACTCTCTCTCTCTGTAGAAGCAAGTTGGAAATGCTGTTGGAATGTGTGGTTAATTTGTGGGGGATGTATGTAAATGAATGTTCTTTGTGTGAGGGGGATCTTTTGTTTTGACCTACTGGAGAAGATAAGCTGGGAGAAGATTCTCAGGAGGGGATGTTTACCCACAAACAAAGATATCCACCCCCAGGCTCATGACACCTAATGGAAGAATTGTCATTTTGACAAACTCATGGCAGTTCTAGTGTTTTTTTTTCCCCCTGGGTTTGCTAGTAACAATCACTTAAATTAATCACTGTAATATCCACTTTAAAGCTAGGAATCAAATAAAACACGTTTTGTGTTAGCAGAATTCAATCATAACTTTCAGAGTCAAAGTCAGAGAGTCAGAGAATCTTTGTCATTTGCATCACATGTAGTACAAGTGATGAAACGAGATTATGTACACAGGGTCCCAGTTACATCCAACAACAAAATGTAAGAGAAAAACAGTAATAACATCTAAGATATGAACTAAGAAAAACATCAACTAACAATACACTAAGCACTAATATCATAGAAAATATTACTCCAAACAGCAGCACGAACATGAGTCTGTATGAGCAGATGGGCACGAATGAACACAGAAACATGAAACAGATCAGCAGCAACATGGAACAGATCAGCAGCAACATGATGTGATACTTCACAGTGATTATTAGATATTTATGAGTCTAACAGCCTCAGGGTAGAAGCTGTTCCTCAGTCTAGTAGTTCTACACTTAATGCTCCTCAACCTCCTTCCTGAGGGGAGTGGGGCAAAAAGTGTGTGCTGGGTGAGTGGGGTCCTTTCATGATGCAGGTGGCTCTCTTCCTGCATCTGGAGGTGTAAATGTCTGTGATGGTGGGGAGACTGACTCCAACATCTTCTGTGCAGCCTTCACCACTCTCTGCAAAGCTTTCCTCTCTGCAGCTGTGCAGCCTCCATGCCACACGTTGATGCTGGAGCACAGGATGCTCTCCACTGCACACCTGTAGAAGGAGGTGAGGACTGGGCTGCTCAGACCAGCTCGTCTCAGCCGTCTGAGGAAGTAGAGTCTCTGATGACCTTTCTTGATCAGGCTGGTGGTGTTGTTGCTCCAGCTGAGGTTATCATTCAAGTGTACACCCAAGTACTTGTAGCTGGAGACCACTTCCACAGATCCTCTTATGTTCAGAGGCGGTGTGGGTGTGTTTGTTCATTCTGAAGTCCACAATCATCTACTTTGTCTTCTTCACATTGATGTGAAGGTTATTGTCCTTGCACCAGCTCTCCAGATGTTCAACCTCCTGCCTGTAGCTGGACTCATCATTGTTTGTGATGCATCCCACCACAGCTGTATCATCTGCAAACTTTACAATATGACAGCCTGGATGGGTGGCTGCACAATCATATGTGAGCAGAGTGAACAGGAGAGGGCTCAGCACACATCCTTGAGGAGAGCCAGTGCTGAGGGTTATGGTGGAGGAGGAGAAGTTGTGGCTCCTCACTGACTGTGGTCTGTTAAGAAGTCTAGGACCCAGTTACAAATGGAGGGGCTTAGTCCTAGTGTGGATAGTTTGTCCATCAGGGTTTGGGGGATCATGGTGTTGAAGGCAGATGTGAAGTCCACAAAGAGCATACGAACGTATGAGTCCTTCTGATCCAGGTGGGTGAGAGCAGTGTGGACCACAGAGGAGATGGCATCCTCTGTTGATCGGTTCTCGCGGTATGCGTACTGATGAGGGTCCTCATTGATGTTGATGGTTGTTTTGATGTGGGTCATGACCAGTTTATCGAAACATTTAGCGACTATCGGGGTGAGGGCCACTGGCCGATAGTCGTTCAGACCAGTCACTGTAGAGCTTTTTGGGACTGGGATGATGGTGGCGGTCTTCAAGCATGTGGGAACTGTTGCCAGGGCAAGTGAGGTGTAGATTTCGGCCAGCACCTTGCAGAGCTGATTGGCACATTCTTTCAACACTTTACCGGAGATCAAAGTCAACTTTATTGTCAGAACTACAATATGTACAGGACATACACAGGGCCGAAATTGCGTTTCTCTCAGTCCCTCGGTGCAACAGTAACCATCTAAACACTAAACACTAAAACATTTAATAAACATAAGCATAAAATAGTAAAAAAGTGTAACACTGTCCTGAGTTTTTTCATAATAGTATAAAAGTATGAAAATTTACACCAACACTGAAACACCAAACACCCCTAAAACACCAAACACCCAATGAACATAAGCATAAAATGAAATAATAAAAGTGTAATACTGTCCTGAGTTTTTGCATAGTAGTATAAAAAGTATAAAACGTACAGGTATTCCCCGATTTACGAGCGAGATCCGTCACAAGGAGGCGCTCGTAAACCGGAAATCTCGTAATTTGGAACGGCCGCCATTTCTCTCGTAAACCCGGAAGTCCGCTCGTAAATTTCGCCAGCGCACCTAAAAACACTCTATTTTCATCTAAAAACTACTTTTGAGTGCATAAAAATGATCGGAAACGTGTGTTTATATGCTTAACTTGCTAACTGTAGTGAAAAAACACATGAAAACTCAGTATTTTTTTCGTTTTTTCCAAAAATTCAACCCGGAAGTCCGCTCGTAAATTTCGCCAGCGCACCTAAAAACACTCTATTTTCATCTAAAAACTACTTTTGAGTGCATAAAAATGATCGGAAACGTGTGTTTATATGCTTAACTTGCTAACTGTAGTGAAAAAACACATGAAAACTCAGTATTTTTTTCGTTTTTTCCAAAAATTCAACCCGGAAGTCCGCTCGTAAATTTCGCCAGCGCACCTAAAAACACTCTATTTTCATCTAAAAACTACTTTTGAGTGCATAAAAATGATCGGAAACGTGTGTTTATATGCTTAACTTGCTAACTGTAGTGAAAAAACACATGAAAACTCAGTATTTTTTTCGTTTTTTCCAAAAATTCGCAGCTCGTAAGTCTGGAACCTCGCAGATCAGAGCGCTCGTAATTCGGGGACTACCTGTATATATATAATATACTGAAGTTTCTAGCGTTGACATTTGCAAAGAGTGGCACATCAGCATATAAGTTAATGTACACAGTATATGTATGAGGTAGTTGATGTTGGTATACTGTATAGGCAAAGTGGCATATGAAGTAAGGCACATAAGGCACATTTTTGCATCCTTATGCCTCATCAACAGGTCTGGTTCCTGTAAGGTCCCTTTTGCTATGTTTCCATCCAATTTAAATTCGATTTTTGAGCGAATTTTAGAAAATTTCGCTAAAATGTAAATTAAAATTATGAGGATCAGAAGTGTTTCCATTAACTGGCTTGAAGCGCATCTGCAATGCCACGCAAAGCGTCTCTACGTCAGACGTCAGCGTCATTACGTCACACGTCAGCGCCATACGTCAGACGTCAGCGTTACGCACTTCCACAGTAAACAGGAAGTAGCGTTTGAAAACAGACATCTCGGCAAAATGGAGAGAATATTTCAGGTATGTGTTGCTATCGGGCAAGTTGTATTTATTCTGTCATGCCAACTAGTTTTAGCGATGTTACATGTTGTCCGGAGCGGAAACAGCTGATCAGTCACGTGACGTGAATGTTCGCTGCGGCAGAACTGAGTCGGCTAATCTGTTTCCATCTGTCGTTTAGCCGACTCAGCTCTGAATCGACTCCCCAAAAACTACCTCAAGCGAGCGTATAAACTTTAGAGCGACTTAGAGGAAGTTAACTCGAATTATGCCGTTTCCATTTAGCTTTTCTGATGCGATGCTTCATAATGCGCACCTAGAAACCTTGATGGAAACACGCCTATTGTGGCTAGTTTGGGCCAGTTCCTATGGGACCGGTTTATTTCTGTATCCACTGCACGCTTAGGACCCCTTTAGTGGGCGTGAAGTTCTCCTGCAGTGGGCGGGTAATTCTCCTGCAGTGGGTGGATCATTAATATCAACGCTTCTAACCAGCTGGTGGCGCTAGTGATACATTAAGCTCTTTATTAACCACTAACACACACATTAGAAGAAGAGCTGGAAAAGAACACACACAACCAAAGTGGATGAGCTTGTTTCTTTTTTGAACATTCTGCTTTGTCTGTGGCTTTTTCAGCCACAGACAAATGTTCATATACAGTACAGTATATATATATATATATGTGTGTGTGTATATATATATACACACACACGTGTTTATATATACTGTATACATACATGTGTGTATATATACACATATATGTACACATACATACATAATATATATTGTACATACATATTTATATATACATTACATACATATACATATATACATATATATTTATATATACACACATTGATGATGGTGGAGTACACTACTTTGGACAAAACTGAAAGTGGCATGTATCCTAAAAAATCTGCGCCGCTCCATTGTCCCAGTTGATCAACAAGTGTGTTCCAAACTAAAACATTTGTAATATAAACTTAACAATATGTAATCAATCAATTCCAATCAAAATATCAAAGCAACTTTATTTAAATACTGTAAATGTTACATGTCAATAAAATTGTAACAGTTTTAAAAAATGAAAGATTGGTGTTATTTGTAGAAACAGAAAAACATATTACTAAATCTGCAGTTATGTATGAAATATGAACTTAAAATATCATCACTGGAATCTTAACCTGTTGTTCCAAAACATGTAACAATAATTAAAAGTAAAATTTGGCCAATAGCTCAGGTAAAAATGCTGACCTGTAGAACATTTCTACATTTTTCACTGCTTCTGTAAAGAACTCACCATCAGACACAATCCTCTGTGAATAAAGTCATCTGACCCAGAACTAAAGTTCTTTAGTTTGTAGCAGGTCGCTTTTGTAAAAGAGTCCACGAGGCTCAATGAGATTTACCTGACTAAATAAAGGTTGAATGAAAAACACCATGAAGTCACAGTACCCCTGCTCCGTCACAAACTGAGCTTGTATGACATCTGCTGAGTTCATAGGACCTGTTTGTGTTGTCAATGCAGGACTGTTTTTTTTTTTTACTGAGGCACCGAGGACATCTTTGGCACAATGTGGACAAGGTGCAGGAGAGCAGAGCATCAGGAGAAGCTCTGAGGTCTGTTCGGCTGCAGTTGATGTGTAGTCTGGAGTCACAAGATCAGATCCTGATGCAGCAGTTCAGCGATGGCTTCATATGTCTGGCTGGCTGTTTTCACTGCCCCATCTGGCAAACAACACAAAATTATTGTTATAATCTCCTCTAAACATCATTGTCCTTTGCTTTTATCTGTAATTTTCAAAGTTTGGAGTGTTTCTGTCATGGCATACTTGCTTTACAGTGCAGTGACTTGTCCCATCCTTCTCCAAGGACACCCACGGCTAGAGGATCTTTACACAGGAACTGACTGATTAACCTGAAATAAATCACATTACACATTAATACAGGCCTATAGGCCTAAGTGACAAATTTATGGATTTTTCCCCATATTTATAAACCATTTTTGGACTGAGATATGACCGTTTCCATTTATTCTGACTGAACCAAAACAAACCAAAAACAGAAGTACAGTACAGTAGATAGAAGTAACATGTATGGCATGAAGTTGGCGGTTGTATCACGTAATATGAAAACGTGGCTATAATGATAAATTCAAAAAAGTTCAAGACAAAAACAACTGGACTTTATTTATTATAAAGTTTGCATTATAAAGTTAAACTTTATATTATAAAGTTTAATATTTAACTTTAATATAATTAAATAATTAACTTTATAATATAAAGTTAAACTTTATATTATAAAGTTAACGCCTGTATTATGCCAACTTGAAATGTCTGAATACTTATCAATACTTCAACATACTTCAGAATGACTGTCTATTGAAAGCTTACATCTGTTCCATTCATATATTTACTCTCAAGCTGATAGAAATACAGTAACATGACAGCAGGCCGCTCGTAGCTCGGGGACTACCTGTATACTGTAAATCACAAGAGGAGATTTCACCCCACAGGTCCAGCTGCAGTCCCAACACCCACAGATAAGCACTCAGATAACACACAAAGCTTCACAATTGATCAACAATTACTCCACAGGGGCTCGTGCTTCAAAAGTCTCCAAACACCCCCCCCCCACACACACACACACAGGCGCACACACAGAAGGAGAAACCGCTCCTTCGTGAGAGAGGAATCACTTTTTCCTTGTAAATCAAGTTCTAAAGCTTTTATTTCATGTTTCCATGGCATTTATCCATGGCTAAAGAGTGATAAAAGTCAGAATAAGCATGCGTAAAAGTCAACAAAGACGCGCTTACCATTTTACGCACGAAGGACGCAGCTGCATGTGATTGTTACGCAGTGGCTCTGAGACCTTTGATGTATCTCAAACCATGGCATGTCACA
Organism: Garcialebias charrua; assembly: GCA_038048925.1. NCBI lineage: Eukaryota > Metazoa > Chordata > Actinopteri > Cyprinodontiformes > Rivulidae > Garcialebias > Garcialebias charrua. The sequence goes on along the minus strand of JBBPBX010054390.1, from coordinate 453 downwards.
TGTCTATACAACGGCAATTTCATTGGCTACAAGTCTGTGACGTCAGAATCGGGGTCTCATTTGATTGGACAAGAGCCCACGTGGGGGAAGAGAGGGGAGGGTGGATTTTGGCTTGGTGACTCTGTGGGATTTGATTGGCTGTAGAAACTGAAAAGTTTCACTCAGTTGGTCAAAATTGGTGTCAATCAAAAGCAGAGAGCCTATGGAAGAGTTTTAAAGCGCCAGAACTTACAAAGCTTCCATATTTGGGAAATCACGATCTAACACCTGCAAATTAGGCTCAAACGGTACCGCGGGCGGGCCCGTGACTGTTAAGTTTACTGCATAATACTAAAATCTTTAGATACTTATGATAAACCACAGTTAGAGAGACCATTGGGAGTTTATGGAGAACAAAAAGTTAAAGGGACACATTTTCTTTAAAATTGAGTACCGTAAAAACCGTTGTATTAT
>JBBPBX010054389.1:0-23488 GCA_038048925.1 Garcialebias charrua | reverse complement strand
CTCTGACTATTCCAGCTTAGCTTAGAACTTTAAGAAAGAACTCTGAGACTTGTCTCTTTCCGATTGGTTCAGAAGAAACAGTCGAGGAGTTCACTTGCTGTTATCACGACCCAAGGTTACAGCCAGCAGCAGAGGAAATGTTTAGGAAAAGACAGACTCATAGACTCCAAGAGGAAAAATACTTGGATTAGCGTCTTAACACTTCTAGAACAAATCTGCAAATCACAATAACACATAAAATTCACTCTGACACCATTATATGGTCAAGTAACACAGTAATACTCCATATTAAAAGAATAACAGCATATAACGTATATCATGAAAATGACAAAAGTTATTCTTTTGATTACATTAGAATAAAATCAAAGATAGAAATAGTCTCTTTTGGTGACTATGTTCTCAGATTACAACTAATGGAATGATTTGTAGTAAATGTCTTGCTTTACTGAAAGGTCAGTAACGGTCATCTCTGGAACAGTTCAAAAATACACAGGTGTATCAGAGTGGACACGGTCATGCCCACTACATCTCCTCCCTTTTGGAAGCCATCGCCAGTCCTTGGGGATGGGGTCCAACACGAAAGGAAACCTTGAACTGTCTCTGATCTTGAAGTAATTCAGCAAGTGGAAAAGAAAAATCAAAAATTATAATCCCATAAAGTTTTTGGAACTACAGAAACCCCCGAGCCTTGGAACTGCACCTCCCGCGCCTCGAACAGAACAGTTCGAGACAGGCAAGGAGTCACGAATGTCCCGGAATAATGGCCCAACACCTCTATGCTCGGAAGAGACAGAGGAAGTAAGTAGTTTGTCAGTAGATTTGAATGTTACTGTGCTTGACCAACCTGATACAATGAGTGGCGTTATCATTGATAATGACACTATCAACATTGACCAACCTGGAGCGATGTGTAGCACTGTCTTTCACAAAGACTCAGAGCACACAAATAACTCAGCGCACACTACTACCAACATTGCCATGGATGTTGACAGCAAACCAATTGCTGACACACAACAACATCCTGAAGGTCATGATGCTGACAGCCAACAAGATGCTGACAGTGAACATGAGTACACAGCCAGAGTCACACGTGAACAGAAACGTGGGCCAAGACCTGTGAGGTTTCTGTGTAACTTTATACAAAGGGGGGTGGCTAAGAAAGCTTACCTGCCTATCACACTGGAAGGTGTCCTTGAGCGTGAAGCCCTCCTGGACGGCAGTGCTGATATAACCATTATGTCGGCCAAACTGTTCAAGGAGCTGAGGACCGCCGCTAACGGTGTTGACAGGCAAATACCCTTTGAGAAATGTGCTATTGAACTGCAGGGTCTCGCAGAGACGAGAACAACCCTAACAGCTATAGCTATGGTTCACATGCAGATTGGCAAAATGACACTACGCCACCCGGTGTTTGTGTCTAACCTTGACTCATTCCCATTTTTGGTTGGCCAAGATTTTATAAACCGCTTCGATGCGATTGTAGATTATGGTCAACAGACATTGTGGGCAACAGTGAGTAAACCCCTGCCAATAAAAGTGCCTCCTAGTTGTGATACAGACTGCCTAACTGCAGGTACCACAGAGGACACAAGGGACTCCTCATCCGAGGACAAGAGCCCGGTAAGTGAACCTTCAACTACAGGTGAGACAGAAGAGATGCAAAAGTTGGACCAAACTCTGACCCAACAAGAGAACCTTCTCTGCGAGCTGAAACAATCAGCACTCACTGAACAAAACCTACCACAGGTAGTGAAAGGTTTTGATATCCAAGGATCCCACACCAAAGATGCTGTGCTGTCCTCTGGGACAGGTAATTCGGCAATCAGCCAAGCTTTCAATGAAACCTTGGTTCAAGGGCATCTGAGTCCAGAAAATGACAGTCAACCAAATGCTGACAGTCACTTGGACATCATTGTTGCAGATTACGAGGACCCCTCATCAGACATGAAGGGGGCAAACTCACATTACCTACCACAGGTAGAGAAAGGTGTGGAGATCCAAGGACCCCACACCGAGGTTGCTGTACTGTCCCCTGGGACAGGTAAATCGGCTATCAGCCAAGCTTTCGATGAAACCTTGGTTCAGGGACATTTGTGTCTAGAACTAATCAGAAATGACATAGTTTTTACAGACTCAAAGAGCCCCTCTTCAGTCAAGAAGTGGGAAGACACACACAACGACAGTGACCCGTCGCAGTCTGTACAATCAGACACACCTGCGACTGCGCCGACGGTTGTGACACACCTGAATTACACGGAAAGAGGTAAACGTAAGAAGATACGTTGGCCGAAACCTAAACGATTCCTGTGTACCGTCTTCTCTCAGCTGCGCGAACAGCTTAAACTAAACGGTGGCATCCTAACTTGTGCCCATGGACGGACGTCCTCACCTGTGTTCGTGGTCCCCCATGACCAAAGGGGGGTGATGTTAGGCCATGCCAAAGACAAAGATTTGAATGTACACCTCAGAAACACTTTTGCTTTCGCCCAGAAAAACCTGGAAAGATCCGCTGAAGGACGTAAGGCGTACTATGACCAGAAGGCCTCTCACAATGAACTCCAAGTGGGAGACAGAGTCTGGTACTATACGTTCGCCCCAGCAACCGGGAAAGGAGGGTCCGAGACCGGAACTCTCGCCCGCAAACTGATGCCCAGGTGGACTGGACCTCATCTGATAACAGACAAAGTGTCCTCAGTCGTCTACGAAATCAAAATCAGCAAAGGCCGCAAAGAGCCAATTGCTAAATGGGTACATCGAAATCAGATCAAACCTTACAAGGCGTTCAATGACTCCACAAAAGACAAAGATCTCACAAACTCACCGACTTCATGGGATAATAAGGTCGTACAAACACAAGTTAGTAAATAAACTAATCAGGTTTAAACTACCGTATTTTCCACCCTATAAGTCGCATTGTCCAACTTGAACTTAGAAACGCTAAGTCTAAAACCCACAACAAAAAACTAATCTTAACAACCGTTTAAATCCACGAGATTTAATTTGACCTCGGTCATAAAGTTGAGACCTGTTTTTCTTGTGTGTTGCACTTTGGAATCTGACGACAAGAGTGTGTCGAAGCAGTGAAACGTTGTTTCCTTGTTGTTTAGTCATTACTGTTGTCATTAGTTGAGATATTGTTTGGTTCTGAACACTCCCAGCCAAAAAGGTTTTGTATTAACATTGGTTAATGAATGATATGGATTTAACTATGCCAACATGCAGTTCGTTTTGTTAAATCTCAATCGTCGAAGAGTCAATGTAGTTTAAAGCTACTCAAGGTACCATAAACTACACTGGTCTCACAATTTCTAAATTGAACCGATTCGATCGTTTCTATTCTAGATTATCTATTCATTTTGATGAGTCTCGCCATAGACTTCAAAATTTATTAGGAATACCAAATCCTACGTCGTTCGTCTAAAAGACAACAGACATTTAGATCAAACTATATTTCATTTTTCTATTTTAGTTTAACCTAAACTAAGTAATGAATGGAGGAATAGTTTGGAATTAGAGGCCTTCGTTACAGAAGCCCTCCAAAATTTTATAGGTATAGATCCCTATTTCTAATTTTACAGAATTGATCCACCCCTTAATTGGTAATTGTAGCTGATCTAAATCATGATAGCTTACACACCAGGTGCATATAGGTAGGGCCTAATGTAAAATCCCAATCATAAGCCCACCTAAAAACCCACATAATTGCATGACACATAGAACCAGAGTGGCACTGACTGGAAGCCAACCAGCCAACAACCTTCGATGTGGGGACCTGCAGCTCCAACGCTTGGTCTTCAACCTTCATCCAAGGGTCGCCTCCTCTGCTTCAATCGAGGGATCCCCTCTACATGCTGATTATAAAAACAATTGTTGCTGACGAAATCACCAACTCTAATCGTTGTGGAATTACTGCTGTGGAATTACCGCTGTGGATTATAAGACTTTGTTTTCCAAGGGATTAAAAGCTTTTCGCAATGGGATTACCTCCGAACAGTATGGAATTTCCAAAAACTTTATGGGATTATAATTTTTGATTTTTCTTTTCCACTTGCTGGATTACTTCAAGATCAAAGACAGTTCAAGGTTTCCTTTCGTGTTGGACCCCATCCCCAAGGACTGGCGATGGCTTCCAAAAGGGGGGAGATGTAGTGGCCATGACCGTAGGATTCCACTTTCCAGTGATGATACTTCTAGCTGTGGAGACAAAGCTGTGGAGATGTGAGAGAACAGCAGGAGAGGAGGTAGGAGAGGAGGAAGCAGAGGTGGCCAAAATAGTTTGCAGTGAGTATGTTTTTTATTGTTTATTTTTTACAATATATAAATATTTGTTTACAAAAAGTATTTTTTGAGGAGCCTTTTTTATGAACACTAACAAAAATAACATTTTACTCTGTTTTTCATCTTTTACAGTTATTTCAATCAGTTTGAGAGTAAATCTAGGAATGGAACAGGGTTCCCCTTGATGTAAGCTTTCAATTGAGCCCTCACTAAAGTCTGTATGTTGAAGTATTCAGAAGTTACAGACTTTTGAAGTTGGTGTTACACATTTGGCACAGTTTGGATAGCTTTGGATAGCTTTGAGGTCCGCCTGAACATGCACATAAAAAAACAGGCACAAAATTCTCAATTTTTATGCTATTGACTTCAAATTTGAACCTGTCATAGTAAAGACTTCACTCTTTAGGCTCATATCAATTTCCAGTCCATATCTTCTTGTGTCAGTCTGCAGGTGCTTGACAAATATAAACATTTTCAGGCGAGGCAAAAAAAAAAGCTTGATTTCTGTGTGTTCTCACCTAAATAAATACAAAATAATAACAGATACAACAAAATTGACTGCTGAAACAAAAAAATCAAAGTGTTATCTTTTCAAAGACACCAAGCATTTGCTTGTACTCCAAAGGTTTCAAGAACAGCTTCTAATTTAATTTGGGTATGTTTTTAGGCGTTTATTGTATTTTTGAGGTGATTATCAAAACAGATAAAAATAAAAGAGTAAAATGCATCTAGTGCCACTAAAACATAATAAAGTTAACACAAAAACAACAAAATCTGCTCAAAATTTGATCTCAGACTCTGCTTGGATCAAATGCCAAGGAATACAGATGAGTCTGTACCTGAGTGTACATGTCTGTACCTGAGTGTACATGTCTGTACCTGAGTGTACATGTCTGTACCTGAGTGTACATGTCTGTAACTGAGTGTACAGGTCTGTAACTGAGTACTTACTGAGTAACTAGGTACTAGACTTTTTAACAGACAGACCACAGTCAGTGAGGATCCACAACTTATCTTCCTCCACCATCACCCTCAGCACTGGCTCTCCTCAAGGATGTTTGTTGATCCCTCTCCTGTTCACTCTAGCCGTTTTCGCATTGCATGGCCCTCCCCAGTCCGGCTCGTCTCTGGTTGGCCCAGAGCCAGCCCTGGCCCGCCCTCGTTGATTACGCACTGTCCGGAGAGCAAGCCTTGAAGTGGGTGGGGTGTTCTCTTGACGTGGGTGGGGTGTTCACTTGACGTGGGTGGAGTGTTCTTGTGTGCGCGCTTACAGTGTTTTAAGAGAGGACACGCCGCTAACAAGTATTTGTTTGCTGAGTATATATATTAGTGGTTCTGAGTTTAATATTTGTTAATACTGATTACAAATCAGCTTATGTTACAACGTAAATAACACGAAGCGCGCACCCATTTCCGCCTTTCCGCGCGACCTGAATGTCATTAAACAATAACTAATATTGTCTAACTGTTGCGCGTAGCCAGAGTTTTAAAATATAACTAATAATCTCTAACTTCTACGTGCAGCTAGAATGTTAAGAGGAGTGATTTCTATATGAGTAAGGTGGACTCCTGAAAATCAAGTCCACAGTTGTAGCTCAAAGCGATGGTGCACTGCTGTTTTGACCCGGCAAAGTGGGTTTGCTTCCCGCCTGGGACAAAGTTACTTTTTTTTTTATTGGAGTAAATAAAAAGGAGTTTGTTAACCAAACAAACTCCTTTTTATTTAAAAGAAAATGTGAATAAAAAAAAAAGTAAAACAACTTTGTACCAGGCAGGAAGCGAACCCGCTTCGCCAGGTCACAACAGCAGTGCACTAACGCTTTGAGCTACAACTGTGGACTGGATTTTCAGGAGTCCACCTTACCCATATAGAAATCACCCCTCTTAACATTCTAGCTGCACGTAGAAGTTAGAGATTATTAGTTATATTTTAAAACTCTGGTTGCGCGCAAGAGTTAGACAATATTAGTTATTGTTTAATGACATTCAGGTCGCGCAGAAAGGCGGAAATTGGTGCACGCTTTGTGTTATTTACGTTCTAACACAAGCTGATTTGTAATCAGTTATTAACAAAAATTCAACTCAGAAAAACTAATTCAGCTAACAATATTTTTAGGGGTTTCTGTAGTTAATTTTTAATGAAATGCAGCCCTCGCGCTGAGATTGTTAGACCGACTCCAGCCCCTGCTGCAAACAACGAACCAAATGTGAGCAGTACATGACGTCAAACTGGGCCGGGGGAGCTAGGCCCGACAGAACCACGGTGGAGATGGTTCCATGACGAGTGCGGAGCCGGGGAAAAAAAGGAAAATGCGAACACGCTGAACCGGGGTTAGAGGATGGGGCGGGGCGGCCCGGGCCATAGAGGGCTGGTCAATGCGAAAACGGCTTCTGCTAACATATGATTGTGCAGCTACCCATCCAGGCTGTCATATTGTAAAGTTTGCAGATGATACAGTGGTGGTGGGATGCATCACAAACAATGATGAGTCCAGCTACAGGCAGGAGGAGGAACACCTGGAGAGCTGGTGCTAAGAGAATAATCATCACATCAATGTGAAGAAGACAAAGGAGATTATTGTGGACTTCAGAAGGAACAAACACACCCACATCCCACTGAACATAAGAGGGTCTGCAGGGGAAGTGGTCTCCAGCTACAAGTACTTGGGTGTACATATGAATGATAACCTCAGCTTGAGCAACAACACCACCAGCCTGATCAAGAAAAGTCACCAGAGACTCTACTTCCTCAGACGGCTGAGACGAGCTGGTCTGAGTAGCTCAGACCCCACCTCCTTCTACAGGTGTGCAGTGGAGAGCAAATAAATATAATAAATCTCTTTGTTTTTAGTACCGGTTCTCTTAAATATTCCTAATATTAAAGGTCCTGACTCCTAATGCACCTTAGCATATACAGTATAGCATTTCACCATATAAATGTACCTTAAATGTTTCAATGTTAATAAGAGCTAGTAACTTGCAAGAGGCTTTGTTTTCATTCTCTAGATCAATACAGTCAGTGTTAAGAAATAGTAAAACACCACAAGTAAATATTTAGTATATAAAAGTATTAATGTCTGATCATTTTTATAAGCAAATTAAAATAAATGTAGCCATCAGAGTCCTACTGTACAATAACATGCACATGGTAACTCCCCAAACAAACAAAGAACAAAACAAACACTCACCAGTTGCCACTTTTAGAAACAGTCAGCTGAAGGCTTTTATCACAAACAGAGCCACCATAAAGTGGAGAGGATATCAGTCAGGAATGGTAATATAATATCAGCATTAGATAAAGGCATTAGCATGTTAGCTAACAAACTAACATGTTGCCACGTACATTTAGATTAACAGTCAGCTGGAGCAGTGGTGGCTGGTGATATTTTTTTATGGGGGGGGGCGCCATAAAAAATTTTTAAGCATGTGTAGAAGTATGCATAATTATGTTTGTATACTGTAAAGTAAGTTTGTTCATGTTTTTTATTTGTATATATCAGGTGTATCCATTTGTATAAAACTATCATTAATAAAACATGGTTCATCTTCACCTTGTTTGAGGCATCAGTGTGAAAAGAGAATGGGAGTGTTCTGCTTCCACTTTTCAATTGTTAGACAACTTCTATCATATTCTGTTATTATTTTAGTAATACAAGTTCATAACATAAATAGAATTGTGAGGGTCCAGACTTAAATAAGGACAAAGGTGTTCAAAAATCCACCAAATAATTCAATTTAACAGTTCCAAAAATAAACTAACAAATAATTAAATTTCAATGAAAAATAAATCAAAAGATAATAACAAATTTGGCCCAACTTAAACAGGTCAACTGAAGTCTAACAAGGAGGAATGATTCCAGATTAGATTTTAAATAACTGATTTATGGGGAAGAAAAATGATCTATTTTACTGTGATCCACCTGATGAGCTCCACCTATACTTAAGGCTGCAGTCAAGTACTCTTCGCTGGAGCATTGATGCCTACTCATGGTATTTATGCTTCTAGCCAGTTTCTGAGTACAGTACTTTGAGAGACACTTACCTTGTTTTTTGTTGTGTTTCCAGTCCTCGTTTCCATCTTGGTCCTGGGACCAGTTCTCTGCTCATCGTGTCTTGCCCTCCAACCACTTTCCTGCCTCATTTCGCCCTCTGGGATTCATCTCAAGGAACTAAGGATTTCTCTGTAAAATAACAAACAAAACTAGATCAATCATCTTGAAAGAGCCTTCTGGTCAAGCCTTTCTGACAGTTTGTTTCATCTTCTAGGAAATCCAGAAGATCCCTGTACATGTGTACAGTATATAGACTTGCACTGTAAATAATAAACACTGTTACTTTTGCACCTCTTCGTCTTGTGTCGTTCTGGGTCTCATTACCAACTGGGTAAACCTTTGAAATCATAACACTATGACCACTTTATTGTTCTTTTTACATATTTTGTGCTAATTTCAGCTTACTTTTTTGTTGCTAGTTTTATATCTTTCAAAATATGAAACTTTCCCTTAAACATTATTCTCTTAAATCTGTTTTCTTTTTTATCTTGTTGAGATTTTAGCTACTGTTCTGCTACTTTTCTGCTACTTTTAACTAGCATTTTGATACTTTCAGCAAAAAAAAATGCTACTTTAGCTAGTGTTTTGCTACTCATCAATATTTTCCTCTTTTTGCTGAAGCTTAGCAGTTTAAGCATCTGTCTTTTAGCTACTATATGTCATGTGTTTGCCCCTCACAGCCAGCCATGTTCATGTTTGTTGTTAAAGAAACTGAAGTGACCTAAAATCCGATATCAGTCTCCTTAAGTTGGTCACCCACCAGACTGGTCTAAGGGTCTTTTCTTCCACTTTATGATAAAGAGGCTCTGGGTCCTGCAAGGACAATAACCTTCACATCAACGTGAAGAAGACAAAGGAGATGATTGTGGACTTCAGAAGGAACAAACAAACCCCACACACCCCACTGAACATTGGAGGATCTGCAGTGGAAGTGGTCTCCAGCTACAAGTACTTAGGTGTACGGTACACATGAACGATAACTTCAGCTGGAGCAACAACACCACCAGCCTGATCAAGAAAATTTATCAGAGACTCTACTTCCTCAGACGGCTTAGACGAGCTGGTCTGAGAAGTTCAGACCTCACCTCCTTCTACAGGTGTGCAGTGGAGAGAGCAAATAAATAGAATCAATCTACTGTATTTTTTTAGTACCAGACAGTTCTCTTAAATATTCCTAATATTAAAGGTCCTGAGTTGACTCCTAATGCATCTTAGCATATATAACATTTCACCATATAAATGTACCTTAAATGTTTCAATGTTAATAAGCTAGTAACTTGCAAGAGACTTTGTTTTCATTCTCCAGATCAATACAGTGTTAAAAATAGTAAAACACCACAAGTGAAAATACTCACTTTTGGGATGGAAGTCACCTGCTGCATGATGAGGTTAAGCTGGACATCTTGGATCTTCTTCTGTACACCACCTGTCTGTTACACAGGTGGTAGATTGGATGCCGGTGTGTAGAGATGAAGGTGTTGTGTGGATTTTTTTCTGTAAAGAAAGTACAGAAGGCACATTAATTATGTATTTTTTTTTAGCATTTTCCACATTGCTTGAAGTGCTTTGTGTACACATATGTAATCACATTTTAACTTTCTTAATACAACATAAATAATAATATCCAGGTTATTTCAATTGCATTCCATCCACAGTGATCTTTATAATATTAAAATTAAATTCAAATAATTATATAATCACTGTTTCATAACATGAAAAATTCAAACTATTTAATGCTTAAATCTTTCTGCTACTTGATTTATTTAAGTTTAGAGTGTCTTTGAAACAACAGCACAACTTATAATGAAACTAAAGTTTAACTAAACTAAACTAAAACTAAAGTTTATTTATTCATTCAGATTTATTCATCAGAAAATTTGCAACTGCTGCTAAACGAAACGAGACAAAAGTTAACTAACACAGACAGACACTCTGAGGAGTAAACAGTTCATGATGAGCTGAAGATGGACAGACAGGAGTCGTCTTCACACATTCGGGTTTATAACTAGCAAGTAGCAACTTTTATAATGTTGCAGTACACAACCATGAGCACAGCTAGCAGCTACTGTAACTGACTGCAACAACCACCCACACACGACACCACGTCCCGAACACAGATGAGAACAGCTCAAACTTTGCTCATGTGTGCTCAGCGATTTATTAAACTCACTAATTATTACTTGCTTACCTGTGTAGAAAGGCACCATTAATAATTACAGCTGTTTCAACGTCGCTAGTTGTCCGTGTGATCAGCTCTGACTGTAACAGAGATGGTCCCCCGCTTCCCCTCCTTCCTCGGCTCGAACCGGAAGTGCTGGCGATCCGTGGCGATAAGAGACGAGTCCAGGCTCGAGGGCGGCGGAAAATGCGACCTGTACAGTCCAAAAGTTTTGTACAGATGGGACATAAGCTACGGCCGCTAGCGGCCGCTAGTTATAATTAGATTCAATGGAAAAGCATGGGAAAAGCCCCCAGGCGGCGCCGAGCGGGGAAACCGGAAGTACGTCACTCACAATCAGAAAACGTTTTTTGAAACAAACAATCATTACTCATAAAATATTTATCCTACACAACTAAAAACATATATGCATGCATTTCGAAATATTTTTATTTTATTATTTCACTTTTATAAAAAAAAAAAATCTTCAAATGGTGAAGAAGAAGAGCTGCAGTTCAAAAGAGGGACGGCGCCCCTAGCGCCCTCTAGTGGCGGCCGCCTCTGAGCTGGAGGCTTTTTCCACAAAAAGTCATAAATTGAGAGGCATATCAGCCAGAAATGCAAATAGACATTAGATAAAGGGCTTTAAAATTTACCTGAGCAAGCCTGCTTGAGTCACTGACACACGGCAAATTTTTCAGACAAAAAATAAAATTAAAATAAATAAAAATAAAAATTAAATAAATAAATAAACGCCGGAAACACGCGATCGGTAGGCAGAGCTCACGTTAGACTGTCCAGGGCGGTAAAAACTGCTCCCAGCATCTACCCATTGTTTTGTAAGGTGACGGCATCAGTACGCATGCGCCAGTTATAATTAGAGTCAATGGATCAGATAAGAGCGCCCCAAAACAGGAAGTACGTCACAAATCAGAAAACGTTTTTTGAAACAAACAATATAACTCATCATTACTACAAACTATTTATCCTACACAACTAAAAACATATATGCATATATTTCTAAATATTTTTATTTTATTATTTCATTTTTGTAAAAAAAAAGAATTAAGTCTTCAAATGGTGAAGAGCTGCAGAGGTTCCAGATGGGCGGCGCCCTGGCGCCCTCTAGTGGCGGGCCGCCCCTGGTCACCGCTGACGCGTCACGTATTTTACGCGTCACCGCTGACAACCCGAAATGTGGGCTGGTGTTTTACCCTGCTGCAAATGGTGGTCACTGGAGCGTACACGGAAGGACTTTAACAAGATTAACACGGTAAAAACAATTATTTGTTTGATGAAAATTAGAGCAAAGATGTGTCTGAGCTGAACTTTTCCTTAAAGTGAGACTAAACCCAGGTTGAGACGGTAACTCCTCCTTCCAAAATCTCCCTGAAAATGGGCGTGTCGAGAGACAAGGAAGGGTGGAGGTAGAGTTGTGCTTTTGTTCACGCCTCCACCTGCAACAACCTAAAACAAATTAAACCTCTAGCCAACAACATACACCAAGCAACAACAAAGAATAAACATGTAGATGTATTTATCTATTCCACCCATTCCATCCAAAACCAAAGGCCTAAAACAATGAAAATGAAAAGAAAAATAAAACCGCTTGTCAGGAGTGAAATGCAGCATTTCCATATAAGGTATGCACTTCTCATCTCTGCAGGGGATTGGCTCTGCTTGAACCACCTGTGTGACATCACACATGAGCAGACATGTCACACATGAGCGTTTGCACAAATAAGAAAATTAAGGTGTAATCCACCAGTTCAACCCATAGAACTACCGTAAACACATTTTTAGACCAAATATTGCCAAATATTGCCAATTTACACAGATATGCACAATTATGTGAGAATAAACACAGCCATAGTGCTAGATAACATTTTAAACACATTCTAGGGAGTTTATCAGCTAAAAAAAGTTAATTTTGGGTTTAGTCGCACTTTAATAAATGCACATAATGGTCAAATAAGCAGAATAAAAAAAAGAGTTTTGCTATATCGCGTGCACGCGCAGCGAGAGTATACGCTTCATTTCTTTAAAATTTAACAATATAAACAACTAAAAATATATATTTGTTGGCTGACATTATAGCAAAGGTGTTTCTGAGCTTAACTTTTCCTTAATAAATGCACGTAATTGTCAAATCAGCTGAATTAAAAAAATTGTTTTGCTACGTGCACCCGCTCGGGTGGGACCGCTGCATTTTCTTTAAAATTTAGCAAAATAAACGTTTAAAAATATATATTTCTTAGCTGACATTATAGCAAAAGTGTTTCTGAGCTTAACCTTTCCTTAATAAATTGACGTAATGGTCAAATCAGCTGGATTTAAATTGTTTCGCTTTGACGACTTCCAAACGGTCGCACGCGCTGCGAAAATAAATTATAAATAAATAGAATTTTCGCTCAAACATCTCCTAAAGCTTATACGTTGTAAATGTCCATCCAGTGATTCCTTTCTGTAATTTAATCAAAATCTGTTGTGTGGTTCATGAGCTATTTTGCTAACAAGGTAACAGTAGTTCAGACCTCCAGAGAGCATGAGGCCATGCTGCGGCAGAGTGAGTCCGACCAGAGCAGGCTTCTGTCTGACACATGAGCTAAGAACGGTCGATGGACCCTAGCGACCGAAAGTGGAGATGCACCTTTAGCGTCCGAAAGTGGTACTGCTCCATTTTTTCCGTCAGAATGAATGGAAACTGTCATATCTCAGCCAAAAATTGGTCTAAAAATATGGGGAAAAATCCATAAATATGTTGCTTCACCCCATAAGTCTCAGGACATGAAAATTAGTTTAAAAAAAACTGTGACTTATAGGCCAGAAAATACAGTAGCTGGTCTCACCACTGTCCTTTTATTTTTCATTTGACCTTTGCTAATACAATTTTGTTGTAAATCACTCCTGAACATTTTCTACATACATTCCATCCTGCCTGGACTCCCACTCTAACCTCTTTACCACATTCATTTTTCTGGACAATGGACCCCAATTACTTGAAGTCCTGCACCTTTGTGACCTCTGCTCCTTGTAGGCTCACTGTTCCACCGGCCTCCTTCTCATTCACACACATGTACTCTGTCTTACTGCGTCTGACTTTCATTCCTCTACTTTCAAGCGCATACTTCCACCTCTCTAAGTTCTCGTCCACCTGTTTATGGTCAATCACAAATCGCAGAAGTATCATCTCAATGACAGGAGCAAATATGCTAATGTAACAATTGTATTGTCACTGAACAAACAGTAAAAGTAATTAATGTCATCCAACAAATGCTGAGTTTGTTGTGACCCAAAATGTCAAGCTAGCTCATAGATTAGATATTTAGTAAGCACTATGTTAAGCAATATTTAATATATTAAACTTTTATTGCAATAACTGAAACAATTGTTCCCTTATCAGTCTTGTAACTCGGTACAACATATCACTATGGGAAATTGCCCCCGCGCAGTTTTACCTGAAGGAATACAACCACACCTTTACGGCAGGGGCGTCAGCATTGCGCCAGAGGCCACGCCCTCTGAGTACTTAAGCCGCTGATGCCCATCCATCGATCTCTTATTGCCCTTCACCTTGCTTAAACCTGAACTCTCTCTCTCTTCGCGTGACTTCTCTGTTGCTTCATCTCTCAACCAGAGGTGAGCTTGCTCCCTACACAGAGCGTACAAAGAATTATTCCTACGTACTACTGGGCTAGCGAAAGCTAGTCTGGCACATTTTTCCTTAACCTCAAAGTTTTTTCTTCTCCTCTTTCCACAGACTGCTTCGCTCGACGGCGCAAACTGCGTCACACCGCTACCTCTGCTAACTCGTAGCAAGGCTAGCCAGAGAAAGCGACACGACGGAGGAGACGTCTCAAATCAGAAGAAAAAGGATCTTGGAAGGACTCGCTCACCTTATCTCGGACATGCCTCCGGAGAAAGGAAAGGGAAAGACTTCCAAAAAAGACCAACAGAGCGGCGAGTCCGACCTTGCGCGCCTGCTTTAGCGGATGCGGTTTTTCCCTCTCAGCGACGGACACCCATGAGGCCTGTCCCGTCTGCTTGGGTATACTGCACGCGAACATGGCGCTGGATGCACCGACTTTTGCCAAGGCTATGGGAGCTGCGGCGGGGCCGGCAGACCCGGACACCACTGAGCCTCTGACTCCCACACCGGAGCTCGAGAGCATGGCTTTGGATGACAGCACCCGAGTCGAATGGGGCAACAGCCCAGATGTGCTGGCCCCCATGGTGGACTTAACTGTCGACTTTGACACTCGAGGCATGATGAACGAGGACGAGATCTCGATTTCAGCCTCAGGTGAATTTTCGGCGGACGAGGCCGACGTTGGGTACGGGGAACAGGGAGAAGACCTCTCCCGCACCCTGGTACCTGTGCTCCCTGAGACAGACTTTTCCATCCCTGCTCTGTTCGACTTGTGTCACTGAGCAGCAGACGCGTTGCAAATCCCATGGCCGGAGCCTCCACCTCGTCAACAAGTCACGAGGTTGGCAGGAAATTATTTTTATTCAAATCAGCAGGCCGCCATGAGGCAAAGGATGCCCGTCTTCACGGACTTCCTCACAGAACTGACTCACACCTGGTCTCAGCCCAGCGCGCCCATGCTGTTACCGCTCTCACAGTTTCTCGATGTGGACGGGATGGCTTAGGTGGGAATAGCCAACATGCCTCAAGTTGAGGACACTTTGGCATCTCATCTGGCTCCCAAGTTATCTGGGATAAAACCAACTCTCACCAGCAAAGCCTGTCGAACTTCGGCCTCTTTGCTCGATAAGTGCTACAGGGCTCAGGGCCTTGTAGCGTGCGATGAACGCGTCCGCAATGATTCAAGCTTACCTGGCTGAAAAACCATTGGTAACGACAGACAAGCAAGCTGCCTCCGAGCTGCTGGATGAAGCCCGTAGGGTAACAGACTTTGTGCTCTGCATGATGGGAACATCAGCTGTTGCTCAGGGCAGGGGAATGGCAGAAGTCGTTATCGCAATACTCCATCTGTGGATGACCCTGACTGACCTCCCGGAGGGACAGAAAATTCATTTTCTCCACCATTCAATAGAACCGACGGGGCTTTTGGAAAAGTGCTCGATCAAATTCAGACCAGGCTGGACCAGAGGCGCAAACAGGCTGAAGCTCTCTGGGTGGGCATCCCTAGGAGACCCCCCGCCCCAGGGAATCAGCTGGGAGCAGAGCACCGCATCCTCGACACCACTCAGCCACACGTGCTCCACCGCAAAAGTGGCCGGCTTACGAGGTCGAGCACCGGCAGAGACCACCGCCGGCTCCACCTCGGACTGAACACGCCTGGAGTAAGAACAGATTTGTTCCCCACCAGGCGGACCGGTACAGAAGAACCTCCTCGGCAAACCGGGACACCAAACAGAAGCATGCCTGATGAACCAGGTCTGCTTGATAACTTTACACAATCACCCGCTCATGCGGTACGGGAAATGATCTTTTCATGTCCAGACTTTGTTTGTAGCATGGTACAAAAAGCTGGTGATTCTGTTTTAGACACAAATCATGTTCTTTCTGCTGTGAGTGACATAAAGCCAAATATGTCGTTACACATAAGCACGAATAAAGTTAAAAAAACAGACTCTGTTTTCTTGACTAAAAACAAAACAAAACAACAACAACAACAACAACAACAACAACAACAACAACAAACATAGTAACATCAGCATAACAGTCCCCTCTGTTCTCCTAGCCGACATAAAGCGCAAGGGCCATCTTCCCCCCCCTCCCTCACGGCTCACGGGGTGTTAGCCTAATTGATAAACCCCAGCAGGGCGCCTCTGCTATGGCTGCACAGACAAGCACAGAGGTGCCTGCGAACAGGCCCGTGTCTCCTCACAGAGGCAGGTGAGCGGTGTCACGTGTTCTCCCCCGCTCCGTTCTAAACCACGGAGCCGGGAATACACAAATCAACCAAACCCGTGACACGTCCGCGCTCCAGGGTGCGCGCCGACAGAATCTGATGACCCACCTTCCTGGCCACTCATTCATCGAACGCCAGTAAGGGACGGGGGGGCGTGACAGAAGCCCGCAAGCCAACACCAGTGTCACACATTCATTGTAATGCTGAAGTTGTCCCATTGCTTTCAATGGGCGATGCGTCATGCTTAAACAGTTATTCTGTAGTGTGTGACCACGCTCACTGTACTGACCCAAATGGGCTGGAGTCAGGAGATCTGCTTGTTTACAAAACGTGCATCCCCTCCGACCCATGACCCCCCAACAAAAGGAGGAAAAGTAGACAATCTGTTCAGCCTTTATCTAATAATGACAACAGATTGTCTCTGCTTCCAAACACTCTTGGTCAGAATGGTATGGAGGTACGTCTGTGGGAAGGTCCTCTTCCTAACCTGGTGAACCTTCAAAGGACCACTGAAATCAGGGTCTCTGAGGGAGAGCTGGTCCCACCACCTACTTCTCTCCAAGGACCGTCTACGTCACCAGAAGGAACAGTTTCGCCAATTAGGCTGAGAACTGCGGCTAATTTTAGCTTGGTAGCGGAGAAGAACAGACTGATGTCCTCAGACCTGCCAGAGAATGTGGTAAAAACCATTCAAAATGCACGTGATGTGTCAACACAGTCTCTCTATGCACGGAAATTGCATATTTTTGAAGCTTGGTGCACAGAAATAAATATTATTTCTTATTCATGTGACCTGGCTCAGCCCTCACCTTTCTTCAGGACTTGCTAAAGAAAGGTTGCTCTTTCTCAACGATTAAGGTATTCCTATCTGCAATTTCAGCTTGTCACGAAGGTTGGGGATGCAGGACACCTGGCGTGCATCCGTTCATAATAAGGGCCAGTTTACACGGCGCGTATTTTGAGTGTAACCGCTACTTTCTCTTTGCGACTTTGCTTATCGCCTACACGACGCTGCTGGCCCCCCTCGATGACTCCGATGGTTTTTGAACCCAGCTCTCAAGGTGGAAGTTTTTCGCTGACCCCCCGTTGATAATGTAAACATCTCCCGTGGAGCTTTTGTTTGAACACATGCACGCAGCACGCACGCGCAGACAGCCGGCATTTTAACAATGGCGGTGGACTGGACAGTGGACACACGCACCACTTTCTGAACTATAGCTGATGGAATATATTTTGATTCTCATATTTAATTATTCTACACCTTACCTGCATCTGTGTTGGAAGAGAGCCAGCTGCCTGGATCCAGTTGTCTGTTAACGAGGCAGTCGGACATTTCACGTGTCACGCTGCACTATAACATACTAAATGTGCTATATATTAACAGTTTAACAATAATAAACAGTATTTATGTTAGCGTGGGAGATATTTACATTTATCTGAGCTAAATGAAGCTATCTGGACTCGTTACGTCATGCCTAACATGCTGCTGAAAATGAAGACACCAGGTTGATTTTTAATTTATTTATTTATTCAACACCACAAACTCATGTCACAAACACTGAGAATTAAATTGAACACTTTTAAAAACACGTTAACCGAACTTTAATGAACTGGACTCTGTTGTTTTCATCCTGGTGGACACTGGACCCACATCCGAACCGCCGGTCCGCTTCGTGGAACAGCTTCGACCTCGCAGGAAAAAAATAAAAATAAAACCTCAGTTGGTTGTTCTGTGATCGAACTAAACACAAGGAAACATTATTAAGAACATTGTTTACCTTGTAGCGCTGCTGGAAATCAGCTGATTCTCACGGACTAAAGTCAGACATGTTGACGCGGTTCCGGTCCAGTCAGCAACTGGTGTGCAGCTTGCTAGATGAAGCGGTCCCACTTGGTGTCAAATCTGTTGACTCTTATCCAAATTCCAGCTTTAACTTGTTGTTAACTTGTTGACAACAACTTGTAGTAGCTGAACTTTTAGCCAGAGAGGAAAACAGGCTGCCTCGTCTGCTCTGTTTACATCAGGCAGCAGTGGCACGCATGCGCAGTAGTGAAGGTTCCAAAAATCACAGCGCCATCTAATGGCCCAGCATGGTAACTACAGTAAATTCATGAGTACGGGGGTGGAGGGGGGAGAGAGTCGTATCCACAGAATTCGCCCATGTCAACGCAAAACTTTCAACCTAATTAACATAACCAAAAGTTGCGTTTCCCCCACACAGTGTCCGTGTAAACAGGGCCTAAGATTTATGAAGGGTGTGCTAAGGAGGAGGTCCCTCAGCAGGATTTTGACCCTTGGATGGGATCTTAGCATGGTCTTTAGGGTTCTCTGTGATCCCCCATTCAAACCATTGAGTGACATTAAGATATACTTTTTTATCTTACAAGACCACTCTTCTCCTGGCTCTTTGCTCGGCAAAACATGTGGGCAATGCTGGGCACCGCTAATTAAAAAATTAGTTCCACAATTTCTAAAATGCTGATTAATTTTTTTAGGTCCACAATTTCAAAAGCACAAATGTCTTATGAAAATTAGGGGAAGCTAATCTAATCCGCTATTTATATATTTATATATTATATATATATATATATATATATATATATATATATATATATATATATATATATATATATATATATATATATATATATATATTTATATATAGCCGGCAGCGTTATCAATATTTGCACTACACTGCCAACTGAAAAGTAACAAAAATGATCCTAAAAGGATGAAATTACAAAAATCAAAGGATTTATTTAATACTTTACGTACATATATTCTATTCGGCCACGAAATTAACAAAAAATAGAATGATCTTTTAATCCCTAAAACCACGTTTAAATCTCAAATACACGGGTGTGTCGCCACCGCATTTATACATAAAAGTAACCCAAATACATGAAACTAACGACTCGCCGTCGAATGGTCGACACAAAACACACAATAAAATCATCCGGCCACGTTAATTTGGCTTGAAACAGCGGGGTTCTCTACGGATTTATCCATTAGTAACCCAAAACAACCAGCTGGACACAGAGTTCAGCGTCTATAGGTAGTCAACAGATTTAATGAAAAGTAACTAAAATACATAAAAATAACGACTCACCGTCAAATGGTCGACACAAAACCCTCAATAAACTCCTCCGGCCGCGTTAATTTGGCTTGAAACAGCGGGGTTCTCTACGGATTTATCCAAGTACCCAGCACAAACAGTAGCCACAGAATTAGCCCCCGAGTTCACCTCTGAGTGACCCGGAAGATGTCAAGATGGAATAGTCCATTTTTAGTAGGGGGATAAAGAAATCGACCGTTTTTTTTATTGCGTATTTAATGATCGTTTTCATCGTAACTATAATTATTTTTATGTTAAATGTACATTAACAAGCAGGATCAATGTTAGTGATGTAGGTGACTGCACGGGGCGAGGCGGGGCCGGGGCCACTGCTGAAATGGGACCCCCAGGCATTTACCTACATGGTAGATCCGAGTCTGTTCTCAGCTCTGCCCCCCTCCCCCTCACACCCTTCCTCCTCTCTGCTGTTTACGGTGGGGAAAAAGGTAAAACAAGCAGCATAAGAGCTTGTAAATAAGTTTATTGGTTTTTACTGATAGATAATTAGTTATTAGCGGTACTGCATTTTAAATAAAAATAGCACAAATCCGCTTATGAATTATAAAAGTTAGTCAATTCACAAAAACGCTGACAAAAAGTTTAGGTCCATTGTAAGCGGATTAGCGCTTTAGCGCTACCTAGCGTTCATTTGCCCACCACTGCATGTGGGTGACCTCCACGCTTTGTCCGTACATCCAATGTGCACCAGGTTCACCCCTGACGGGTCACAGGTCACCCTAAGGCCTAATCCTGCATATACAGTATTCCCAAAGTTTTGACTTTAAACCCCAGAAGTCTGGACTTTGAACTCTCTTCTTTTCCACCTGCTCATATCCTCACTCAGGAACAGGAAAGGCTGAAAGCTCTCTGTACCGTGAGAGCTTTAAGCACTTACATGCGGAGAACAGGCGAATGGAGAAAAACAAATCAACTCTTTGTGTGCTTTGCTACACCAGCTACAAGTAGGGCCCTATCAAAACAGCGCCTCTCACACTGGGTGACTGAGGCCATTAAAAGGGCGTACAGTAGCAAAGATCAACAAGTACCCTCTGGAGTGCATGCCCACTCTACTGGGGGCTTGGCCACCTCATGGTCACTGTTCAAGGGTGTACCAGTTGCAGACATTTGTGCTACTGCGAACTGGAGTACAATGAACACGTTTGCAAAGCATTACAGTTTGGATGTTACTGCGTGTGATGTCACCCAGGCTGTCCTTTCTAACACACAGTAGAAAGCGACCTTGAGATGCCTATTGAAAAAGGCGGACGTTCACACTAGGATACATTTTACTTAGCATTTCAAAGGCGTGAATGAATTACGTTTCCATAGTGCAGGGGTGTCAGAGTCAAATACACCAAGGGCCAAAAAAATGTATTTGCTACAAGCCAAGGGCCGGACTGGTTCAATGTTCATATTGAAATGATTTCACATAGCCTATTGAACCAAGACCTAACAGACTGTCTATTATTTAAGGATTAAATTAATAAAACAATATTTTCTTATGGATCTGTCAGTAATTTCAAGTGAAAACATTTTTTAACAGGCAAACAGCAAAAAATTAAATTGTTAAAAAAAAAATATATATATATATATATATATATATATATATATATATTTTCTTAATATCAAGATAAATGCATAAATAAAAGTGCATGCATTATAAACTGAAAATGCATTATTGTGCAGCTCTATGATCCTTCTGATCACCACTTTCAAATAGGAAAATAAGAAAATAAATCAAATCAGTTGTATTCTTTCTCATGGCTCTGTCCCCGAGTCCATTCAACTGAAAAGTAAATATAAATAAATAAAATACAATAAAATAAAATACATAAATCTATGGCACACAGCCAAAACAATACTTCCTTCAAAGAAAAATCACGTCTTGTAGAAACAAATGTAAAAATTTAACTGAATTAAAAACTGAAAATTTGTTACAGCTCTGTGATGCTCACTTATCTGAGGCTGATACTTGGAGGTGCCTCATCTTTTGTACAAGTTCATCAATGTTTGGGGTTAGGCTCTGAGCTGAGGAAATCCTCAGGATTGATTACCTCCATGAACATGTAGTCTGCCTCCCACCTGGCTTGAAACCCCTGTTCTCTGTGTCCACCTTACGTTTAGCCATTTTTGAGGAGGGGTGCAAATGTAGCTGAAAGTTGATCTCTGCTCTGACTGCTGATGAATAATGAAGCCACTTGTGCAAGCTGAAGTGACTGCACGAGCTACCTGCCTAAATAAAGGTTGAATGATTAGGCATACAGCTGTCTTGTGACTTTTTATTAATATACTGTACTTTTTTATGATTGTTTACTGTTGGCTGCAAGTATGAAGCTGTGAAATCCTTCATTTTCTACAGCTGATAGCTGTTGGTCATTAATTATGATGAAGTTCAGCAACTTCTCTGTTGAGCTCCAAGCTTCAGCTGTGTGTTTTTATTGTTCAGTCTGGGAGTATTGTCGCTCCTACGAGATTATCAGGTCGGTGTAGACGCGGTTGAACAAGAAAAAAAACACAGCTGAAGACATGGAGCTCGAATGAGGGACAGGCTGAATGATCCGAGACCGGGACGCGCGGCTGGGTCCTGCTGCTGTTTCAGCGAGAGTGTCATCCCGCTGAACTAACTTGAGCGCGGTTTAAAGTGGCGCTATGACTCTGCAGACATTGCACGTTGCTGTCTTATGGTATTTAGTGTAAAATACATCCACACAGCGGACATGTTACGATGAACAGTTGGCTAACTGTTAGCTAAAATGTTACTCACCGAGTCTGCACGTTGGAGCTGCTGGCTGCAAACTATGGAATGGATTTCCTGAATTTGAGGCGGGTCTCATTACTCTGGGTTCATGAGACACGACTCCGTTCCGAAAATCCATTCCATAGTTTGATCGACTCCGTGCCGTGTACAAAACACCAGCGGGCGGCTGTGGCTTGCGGGCCGGATCTAATAGTTATTAAATATCATCCAGGGGGCCATAAATAATTGCTTTGCGGGCCGGCACTTTGACATGTGTGCCATAGTGATATCCCAGCTGACATTCGACCGACATTAAACGTTTAAATATGGTTGAAATAACGTCAGTTTAAGAAAAAAACATTCATTTAACATCAAAACAATGTTGAACACCAAACAATTGAAATGGTTTTGTTAACTCACTATGGATTCACCTTTGAAATATAGACCAGTTTTGAGTTGTATGTATTATCAACATTATTATTCACAAACGTGACTAAAAGATTTTGCTGGAATATGTTAGTTGAAAAATAACCTTGTTCCAACATCCAATCAATGTTGATTAGTTAACCGTTGGAAAAGTGTTGACACATGAATCATTATTCAATGCTCCATTCAATGCAATGTTGAAACCTCAACTATGAATCTAATGTTTGAGTTCTTCAACCCTTTTTATTTTCTCCCGGCGTCTTTTCGGAACTTTTTTTTCTTCTTTTTTTTTGTATGGTGAACGGTGTGCGCATTAGATGGCGGTAATACACCGGAAGGTTGTAAACTGCCGTAATACCTCACAGAAAAAGAACGGTGTGCGCATGCGTGAAGTGGATGCATCGACATCTTCATCACAGAGGCTTTGCGCGGGCTGGTAGCTACAACAACGGTAAGTAAAGTTTTGTAAATCACATTAGTTAATAAACCCGTGACAAACTTTGAACGATTATTTTGGGGCATACAGTCAACAGCAGAATTTACCAACAGCTTACTAGCTGTGCCGATATTTTCGAGCCAATTTTTTCGAGCTAGCTAGCTAGCGGTCCGAGATAGCTAGCTCAGACTGCAAGCTACCGTCCGAGCTAGCTAGCTACACAGGCTCCGCCATGCGCTCAATGATATAATGGGTGCGTATTTGCTGCGGAGGTCAGACCGGAGCGGAACGCATGTGTACTGGGCATGACCGTGCCCGCTCTGATACACCTTTGTACTTGAACTGTTCCAGAGATGACCTTTACTGACCTCTCAGTAAAGCAAGACATTTACTACAAATTATT